>JARHVA010006515.1:645000-655000 GCA_037957365.1 Torreya grandis | reverse complement strand
TGAACCCAAATAAATATTAATCTTCAACACATAGTTTAAGATATATATATGCAAAGTTGTTTAAAATTATTATGGAACAAATCTTGTACCCAATTTGGATATCTACATTCTACCCTCTTAGCACCTCCCCTACCCTTTAATCTAGAATATTAGTCAAACTACAAGTATTGGATAAAAGAGAAAATAAAATTTAAAATTGCATTAGTGATTACAAATTTAAGTCTGTTATTTGTTCCAATGTTGTTGCAAAAAAGCAATGTATTGTTTTATATATTTTTTTTCTCAGATAAATAAAATATAGTTAGAATGAATAGAAATATTCACAAAATAATTATAGTTGTGTGCATTTCATATAGTGTTGCTCATAGAGTGTGTTGTTATCATGAAGATTGGAGATGTTGAGGGCTAAAATTTGATCCAAACACTATGGAGAAGCAGAGGTAACTTATAGTCTTATTCATTTTCTGGCCATGGAAATAAACAAGATTACAATTGGTTATTTGAAGATCCATTCCAAGATGAAATGAAAACTCTATGTTGAGTTAAGGAGTGATGTGTTGAGCATCTTTGAACCTTGACACATCACTAAAAATGAATCAACCACTACATATGGCTTATATATTCAATTGGAATGTTTCATTCACATTCACTATATGTAAACAAAATGCATGGTTGAAAGGGTATGAATATTGTTCATGCCCCCATCATGAACATAAATATTTATTATTTAGTTTTACTCAATGTAGATTAGAATGCATAATAAAAATAATAATGTAAAATGTCCATCATGACTATAGATCTAATAAGTGTGAAGTGTAATGACAACTATTTTCCATCTAACTATAAATTGTAATATTATGTGTGAGTGTGAACCAATATAACACCCCATAAATATGAAAGTGTATATGTACATGAATATTTATCATGCCTCCTAAATATTTATATGTGAACAAATCATTATCATTCTCCATAAATCATTAAGTGTGTATAAATTTATATCACATCTCCTAAATTTATACCAACTGATATAAAATGCCATGTATCTATATGTTAAATCTAAGAACATGTATTTAAGGTGTATGTGTATGTAGAAACATGTAATTTATGTTCCTATAAAATATGTGTATATGCCCTTGAATATGCACCCAAGTGCGTATGAATCTATGTTCAAGTGTCTATAAAGTGAGTGCATATGCACAACATATGCCCCTATAATAAATGTCAATGTGCAGATATCTTTTATATATCCAATCTATTTAAATAATGTGTAATATGCCTAACTTTGATTATTTGAATCATGTGTACTATGACAAACTCTGATAATTTGAAATTTTATAATAAGCCTAAGGTATGCCTCCTTGTGATGTGAGGGATGTGAATATCATTTCGATTGTATTTAAAAATATATGTAATTAGATATGCTCAATGATTTATATAATTTAATGAATTTATTTAAATTGGTTATTTGAAACATTCATTGTATGAATTTATATCATTGTATTTTGGATTTTATATAACTTGATTTCCAATAATGCATAAAGAGGTAGTATATATTGATACGTTTTCTTCTTAGATATTATAGAATATTTTTTAAAGGTAATGGTGTATATCTAGATTCAAAAGCTACCCCCATTATAAAAAAATAGGGTAATGATTTTCTAGAAAAAGAGTATTTACAAAGGTGTATTGTAGATTTTCATTAATTTTTTTGAAAATATAGCTCTGTGAATGAATACATTATGTGTGTTCTAATGAAACTAATGGGAGTGATTTACATATATAGTGTTTGAACTATTGAGTGCAAAAAGCTTTCAAGGTTAATATAGAAATTGTATTTGGTATAGTGCATAGTTGAAAATTCAATAATATAAATAGGCCAAGTTTTTATAATTTTATAATTCATTTGCACACTACTAATTGAGATTTTAAACCCTGAGTTGTTGTAATGATAATCCACTAAGATGTAATGCATGATTATTTCAAGCATTTATAGACTAACTTACATGCCTAATAGCTTTAGGACTTGATATGTATCAAAATTTTGACTTTCTAACCAAATTTATAAATTTTTATTTTTTGGATGTTAAAGTTATATATGTTTTATGTGTTGTAACCATGCATGTGAATGATTTATCAATGGATCTATTAGTTTAATATATTATTGTGTAGACATAACACACATAAACAATGGTATAGTTAATACTTTGTGAGAGTACTTGAGGAAATATAGATATAAATCACATGGGCATAGAGGAGATAACAAATCCTATATTTATAAGGATAATAAACATAGTGACTATGATGATTCATATACATCATGGGAGGTTTCCCCAATTATTAATTGAATCTCATTGTATTGAAAACTTTGGTCCATTATATATGATGAGTTTTATTTATGATTTTCACATATGATTTTAATTTTCACATTTGATTTTTGTTCATTTTCTATCACATGTTAGTAATAATCAATTTGTATTATCTTGGATTATTTGTTATTCAATGAGGTTAGTTTATTTTTGTTGTATTTTATTCTTTATACTTAACATTGATTACTCCATACACTAGGCAATAAGAAGCTACTATAATCTTGTGAAGCTAATTGCTAATTATTTTATGGAATAAATTGAATAAATATATTTTTTTATTGTTATCATTTAATATTTTTAACCTATACTTTTTTAATCTATGTATTCTTGATTCACCATTTGTATCCATACTTGTTTGGAAGAATATGTAAATGTATCCCCATTATATTGTACTTTATCCTTTGCAACTTTGTCTTATATATGTCATTTTTTAAGTTGCACTTGAATGACAATTTTTTCCACAATGGAAATATCTTGGGATAGATTGGTCATAGTAGAATTTGCATTTAAAGAAAATCTTATCTTAAAAATCTCATTTACAAAAGTATGATGGACCATTAGTTCATTTATAGGAACACCCTAGGAAATTTCAATCTTCATCTGATGAGTAATATAAGTATATGGATAAGGATATCTTATTAACCCAAGTATCAAAATTTTTAAATGTAATAACCCATCTATCCATAATTTTGGTAAAATTTTATCATAATTGTTGATAGTATAATGAAAATTTAAAATCATAAAGTATAGATGCATAAGTTTGTGACGGAGATTATCCTATATAATGTATTTCATTTTATATGTATTTAGAATATGTATGTATGCCAAAAGGATGTGGAATATGAAAAGACTCATTTGATTTTGAACCAAAATGATGGAATATGAAGCTAAAATGTATTGAAAAGTTTTATAAATAATGGTCAGTTGTAATGGAAAGGAGTTCTAAAAGATAGATTAATATAAATATCAAATAATGGCTTTCTCAAATGTATCTTTGTACTTGATCTATGTGAATTATATGTTCTATTTTTATTGATTTTGTTTAATAATTTAATAATAATGAATGTTTTATCCAATTTATTCTACATTTTCTAGATAACTGTATAATTATAAACCAAAAAAATACTTGACCCATTTTGAAACTATATTTGCATTCTAAGTATGTATCCTACTTCATACATAAATAAAAATTAACATGTTTTGATAGGTTTTCCAAGAACCTTTGCTAAAAATGGTGTGGTGAGCATGAAATATTAAAATAATATGAGATAGGTACCTAGAAAAAGAGACTTGAAATGATGGCTCAATGAAAGAATTCATAATTTTGTAGAAGAAAAATACAATATGATAGGAAACTCTATGAAATAAGTTATTCATTAACATATATATGTTTAAATATATGAAAATTTTGGTGTAAATTTACTAGGTCCTACTAGATAAATGGATAGTAAGACTTGAATACTACTATTTTCAGTCAAGAGAAATATTTCTTTAGTTTGGAGGTAAGAGAAAATAAAGAACCTAAAAAAGTTAGATATTGATTGGACTCATGAAATAGATCAATTGATAAAACTACCATTGTTGGTTAAATCACTAAATTTGGTGTATAGGGTTACATTGCATTTGAGGCTACACATGATCTATATATGAGAGGCATTAGAGGCAAGTTTCTACAATGATTACTTACTCTCATTAAAATGTTGGTTGTAGAAAAGGTCATGGTGCCTACTTCTACCAACATGGAGTAGTCACTTCGAAAATTAGGGGATGTGTGTGATAATGAAGTGAATGATGAATAATTGAGAAAGGAATCTTGAAATGTACCCAAAATATGGAGGACATAAAGAAATAGAGTGAAAAGTGAATTATGGGACTAGAGAGAAATTTGCAACATTACAAAAGATAGAATAAACAAAATAATCATAATGTAACTATGAGTAAGAGTGGAGTATTAATTTTAGAGGATAAATAAAGAATGAGAGCTCATGGGATACCCAGAGAATTTGGAGAGAATGAGGATGAGTAAATGAGATGGCTTCAGAGAAGAAAAGGTGCATATGAGAGTGTAGAGATAGATAGAGATAGGGAAAAGGATGCTTAATATATGTTAGAAAGAGGAAAAGAGGAGTGGATAGATTAGTTAGAAGTTAGTTTTAGATTGTAGTTACAAGAGATGATATTGTTTGGAGAAGAGAAGGAACAATATTTTGAAGAAGTTATGTTAAGTCATAGGACTAAATTAGGTTAAAGTTAAAATGAATCAGAGGTTGTAGACATGGATCATTAATTTCAAGGGTACACATCCTTTATAACTAATTTATAGTATAAATAATAAGAAGTGTAGAAGTTAGTAGAGACAATACATGGTTTGAGTCTTTTACAAATAAAGTTTAGAAATATAGTGCAAATACCAAGAAAGTGTTGGATAGGAAGAAACTAATTGAGGTAGGATTTTTGGTTTTACCAAATTTTAAAACATTGGTAAAGTCTATTCCACAACCATTACTAATTTTAAGTGTGAACACAGGAGGCATGGTTCTCATTGTAGGTGTTTTTTCACATTTACACTGTATAGTGGGTCTGATAACTTCAAGTAGTATCTTTTAAATTGTGAAATGAAATGGTGAATTAAAAATGTAATTACAGATGATGTGAATAAGTGTGAGATCTTAGGATACTTAATGGGAGTAGATCTAGAGTTCATCTACAAAAGAGATGTTTCCAAACTAAGTATTTAGGATTTCAAAGACTAGTTGATAAGAGAATTCAAAGTAAAAAAAGTGTGAGTTAAAAAAATCCAAAAGCTAAAAGAGATTCAACAAAAACTAGATGAATCAATATGGGATTATGATTGTAGACTTACTAATTTAACGAATATAATAGACTTTATATTTTAGGATGCAAATATGTTTGTGTGTTTTTGAGAAAGCCTATGACCTCAAATTAGGATTGACATTATTCAAACATAGTTCAATAACAAGTCAGTTTTTTGGATAGTTGTGCTTCATGTGAGTAGATAGTAACCCATAGTCTACTATGAAAATTGATTAAAATATCAATGGTGTGTTTGGAAAGATGGTAAAGTTGCATTAAAGTAATAATCACATGTTAGGCCTTTGGTGTATGGAATGTGGAATAGAGTGGTGCCATTAAAATGAATGAACAAAATTTAAGACAAAATTATGTGAAATATGTCATGTAGCATGGCATGCAACTATGAAATGTCATTTATTACAACATTACATTCAACAACCTTATACTTTGTACTATAAATTATACAAGTCACATAATCATGATGACAAAATTTTTAATCACTCTAAGAGTTAAAAGAAGACATCAATAAAATGTCTTTGTATTATCAACACATTATAATTCATCTTTGAAGATAAAGATCCCAATCCCAAATATACACATGAAATTTGTGAAGTGGGTTATTCCTAGATGGGTACCAACCTCACCTCAATATCAGGCATAGTCCCTAGCATTTTGGAAACCATAATATCCCCAATATCATGAAATATGGAATTATCCATATCCTTAATATCAATATCCAAAGAACCCTACATCACCTAAGTAATAACAATCAAGATGCATTCTATCTTCTCCCCAAAGAATCTACAGGGGATATGATGGCCAGAAACAATAGGGTTGGGGTTATACGTAGTAGTAAAGGGTATATGAGGGTGATAAACTATTAAATTGGGGATTTCAATAGAGACAATTAGGATGTAGAGGAGGCTACCAAGGTGGATACCAAAGAGGTAATCATAGACATAATAAATGATAGGGGCATCAACCAATTATATGATACTTATGTGGGGAGTACAACCACTTCACATAAAATTTCCCAATTAATCCTCAAAGGAAAATGTATTATGTTTAGTTTAGAGTTTCTAAACAACACCACAATTAATATTTTTTGACATCATAAAATCATAGAAAAGAGAATCATGTGAACTTGATCAATTTGCACCCCAAGGATCCTATGTTGATATAAGTAGTTACATGACATCAATATGTAAAGTAAGGATTGGCTTATTTATAATTTCCACAAGATCAAATAATAATAAAGGTCCAAAAATATAAATATCTTGACCCTATGCTAGAAAGGGGTTTGATATACTAAGTAGCTTAGGTTATACATATCATTCAATAATAGAATGTTTCATAGGGTGATGCCATATCCCTTGATGCACAGATGTATGAAAAAATTATGTGTATCATGAGACATGAGGGATTAGTCACTACCTTGATAAATATTCTAAAACTTATAATTACTCTAAAAAATTAAGACATATCACAAAATATTAAAAATATTATGTATAACTTGTTAGATTACACACAGATAGGTCAAAAACACATTGATAACAGTATAGGGTATGTGAAGACTAAGAAGCCTTGGGATTTTGAATTATTCATAGTTATTGACTTGGTAGGATAAGAATTACTAAACATTGTGTTTAATTTTGGAAGCACGGTCAATATGATTCCTTGGTTCACATGAGAAGTTATTGGATGACCTACTCTTAGTTATAGTCTAGTAACATTGAGTCTCATAGAATATGGAAGAGTATAACCTATTGATAAATAGGAGGATGTGGAAATTAAAGTTGTTGACCTAATCTTGTGAGGATATTTTTAATTTATTGACATGAACACTAATGAAAAACACTATCCTATGTTGATTTATAATAAGTGGGATTATGATGGGTAAATTACCATTAATATAGAGTGAAATTAGTTGGAGGTGCACCAAGGGGATAATATTATCTTTATACCCATGAATAAAACCAATAACAAACCAAAAATCATACCCAAATAGGTGGATTCAACCTACTCCTATAGAGATAATACCTGGTTCAAGGTGGGCATAAAATCTAAGTAGAATGCATTGTGAGCTGAAAAGTATCACTTTTTCCATGTAGAAATGAAATCTCAACAATAGCTATCTAAAAATGAAAAATATCTTCTAGACTTGTGATAACAAATCCACAAGTTCTATAGCTCCAAATAGGATCATTTAAGTCACTATTTGTGTGATCATCAACAAAGAATAAAGTGGTTTTCTTGTACAAAGTAGGCATGATAAACATGGATTATTTATAGACAACAAAATAATGTATTTTAAATTTTTAAATTAAATCTTAAATTAGTGGTGATTAAGATACACACAGGTTGAATTAGGTTTGGGAAAATATCATGAGGTATGTCTGATGCGAATGGTTTTTGCCAATAAATTCCAAATACCTCAATATTTTACAACTAACAACTTGGAAAATTAATTTTTAGACTATAATATCATATGCATAATATATACCAGAGGGTGAGTGTACTAAATTAAGTGTTAAATGGAACTATAAAAATTCAACTTGTGAGGTAGTTCACATGACAAATAAGTTACATTGTGACAAGGCTTGTTAATTTTTATGAGATGGATTCCAAATAGCATCTACCATCAAGGAACATTGGTCATTTTATAGATAAGGGTAGTATTTAGAGATGTGCATCTATAGGTGTGTAGATGTATGGTATGTGCAGGGTATAGAATCTAAATATTAACTACATTTATTCAAGTATGCACTAGCAATTCTTCCAACATCATGGTATATGCATCATGAACACATAAGGGAGATGAATAATTTTCCATAGTTCTAATAGGACTATATTCAAACATTTGTATATGAAGAAGATAACCCATTGGTACACTAAGCCCTTCAAAACTGAATATATTCTTATGCCATGGTTGAGTGGAGGATATCAGTAGTACTCAAGATTTCACTTCACAGGAAGAAGCAACTAATCACTTGAATGTAACTCTGTAAAACTATCATAATAATAGAGAATTTTTTTTATAAACCTTTAAATTAAATCATACATAAGGATGAAGAGACCACGTCTACTGATAGTGATGGGGACTTGGATTTGAAGGTTTTTTTTCAACTAGAGTGATAAGTGGAGAAGCCTAGAACTAAATTAAAATATGAAAATGAAGATCAACAATTGTGAAATCTTAATATTCATGAACAAGAAGGACAAAGAATAGTTCAAGACTCCATTCCAATTGGATCCAATAAAATATATCAAGATCCATTAAATAAGTTGGTAGGGAATATTGGGATAGAGTTTGCACCAAAAAATATGACTTTAGGTAACTATTAGATATAGAAGGAGGTTTTAGAAGGATTGGAACTTCTACGAGACTATTAGTATGTATTTATAACCAAGTCTAAATAATTAAAAGGTGTAAATACTTCATTATGGGAGATGCACATAGAAGTAAATGATTATGCATAGCCTATGAAAAATCACCCATATAGGTTAAACCCAAACATGAAGTTGAAGGTGAAGACTGAACTAGGCCAAATGTAAGAAGAAGGCATTATCTATATGGTGGAAAAATTATAATGGGTTAGCATAATGGTGGTGTAGCCTAAAATGTTTGGAAAAATTAGAGTATGTGGAGACTAATATGTGCTAAATGATGCTTTTATTAATGATCCTTTCCTAGTCCATTTTACAGATTAAGCCTTGGAGTCAATCATAGAAAATGAAGTGTATTATTTTAGAGATGTGTTCAGTGGCTACCTTTAGATACTAATTATATCATAATATCAAGCTAATACCATGTTTATAATGGAAATGGGATCCTTTGCATACAAGGTAATGCCTTTTGGCTTGAAAATGTTCTTATTGTGTTCTCTAGGTCTATGGTTACCACATTTAAAGACTTCATCCATGATTTTTTATAATTGTATTTATATGATTGGACTATTTTTTATTTATTTAAGGAGAACCTATCCAAGTTGTGACTAATGTTAGAATATTGTTGAGCTTTGTATATTGCACTAAACTCAAATAAATGCTTGTTATTTACTCCTTTTGGTGTCTTTTTGGGTCATATAGTATGTAGCAATGGGATTTTCATTTACCAAGACAAAATAGTAGTTATTTTGGGTATGTCACCTCCTACAAGTTCTATTATCTTGGGCCATACATGATACTATAGGAAATACATAAAATTTTATATAGATATATTTTCCCATGTGGAAAATTTTATACATAAAGACACTAGGATTGAATGGACTAATGAGTGCCAAACAATGTTATTGGATATAAAGTAGAGATTGGTAAAAAATCCCATTTTTGTCTTTCCTGACTGGAAAAAACCATTTTATGTTTATGTATATTATTCAAAAACTATGATAGGAGTTTTTATAACACAACTAGGAGATGGAGGATTGGATCATTTCATTCATTTTTCAAGTCATAAAATATAAACTATAAATTAAAAAAATACAAAACTATAGAATGAGAAGCTCTGGTAATGGTGTTCACACTTTATAAGTTTAGACACTAGCTTTTAGCTATGCCATTTGAATTTGTTACTAATCACCAGGACCTAAAATATTTGGTAAAAAAACCATAGTGGGAGGAAAGATATCAAGGTGGATGATATTTTTTCAATAATATAACTTCAGAATCAATATGAAACTTGGGAGAGAAAATATTAGACTAGAGCACTTGATTTTAATACACAATGAAAAGGAACCTAAATAACTTCAAGATAAATCACCAGATGCCCATCTGTTTTGAGTCTCTAATAATAACAAAAACATAAAATACAACCAATTTCA
>JARHVA010006515.1:497500-640000 GCA_037957365.1 Torreya grandis | reverse complement strand
TCTAAGTGGCAGTGATGAAAAGTTGAATTTGAGTGTAAGATTTATGAAAAAATGTACATGGAGTTGTTAAAAATTTATTTAAAGTCATTATAATTCTTTTTATAATTTTTGGAGGATAGCGTAAGTGAATAAAATGTGTTCACAAAATGGGTTATCTGTTCAGGAGTGCACTGTGAGACTATAAGTCAAGGAATTGGTTTGTAAGACCAATATTTGCCATTAGAACTTGTGAGTTTTTAATTTTAGGATGATTTTAAGATATCATAGGATAATTTTAATGCATACATATTCAATAAAAGTGTCTAAAAAATTATTTTATGTCTAATTCTTTATGATTGTGTTTTTTAGTACTCTAGCAGTTTTGAGTGAACAAGTTACAAGAGTGTTTTTTAGTCTTTTTCGCTACGTGGTGAAGTATAATACACTTGATGAAGTTTTTAAGGTATTTTAGGTTATTTTTACATTGTTTATTTTCATGGTTTTATGGATAAATATTATTTTATCTTTAGTTGTTCAAGACAGACCTTTTTGTGTGTGTGAAGGCCTAATGTGAACAATACTAAGGGTGTGCTTCAAGTGGTGGTTGGAGATAGAAAGTTTCATGGAAATAATATGAGATTATTTTAGGTTTATTTTATTGGTATATAAAATTTTACTTCATTTTTTTATTTTTATATTTTTCTAAAAAGATTAAAGGGTAACATGTACTAATGAAGGCCTAATTAGATTACGTCTCCTTAAGGCTTAAAAGAGGTTTTGGTATTTTAAGTTGAGGATGACCTATTGTAATTATTTATTCATATAATAAATGTGTTATAATACCTATTTTAATGGTAATACAAGTGTGAAAGTGTGTATGTCTTACCAAGAGGTGTGTGAGCTAGAGGATTGTTTAAGAATAAGGTTAAATAGGCCTAATTGACTATTTTTGAGAATGTGTGAGTGAAAGTGAAAGAAATAACACTTTGAAGAGATGGAGGTATTTTAGACAATAATATGGGTGTAAATAAACTATCATTAATATATAATATTGGTACTATAGATGAATATCAAGGTCAAATGACCTAATCTATCTTGAAGAGAACTAGTTGAGTGAAAAAGCCTAGAAGGCAGTTTGAGAGGGATAGAAGAGTGAGAAGAGATAAAGCATGTGACCATAATATATTATGTGAGAAACATGGTTTTATGAATATGATAAAAAAATTATGTGTCTTAGTTGGTGTTGATTCATTTAGGGGGTTGGTGACTCCTTGTAGGTTGGTTCTTGTTAAAGCCTAATTGAGTGGGTGTTTGACTAGTTGGGGTTGGTGCTCCATGTAGAGTTGATGTTTCACTAAATATGTATTTTTGTCTTATAATAATGTATTTTGTATATATCAGTGGTTTTTATTCACCTTGAGGTTTTCCCACATATTTAATGTGTTATCTTATTTCATGGTCTTATATGGCTGCATATTCTTTGCTAGATGTTCATGTTTGTATGAATGGTTCATGTATGCTTAAGTGGAATTGAATGATTATTTTAAAAACACTGATTCACCACCCCTCTCATTTATTATTATTATAAATTTTATTATTAGATCATGTTCATTTGAAGTATGCCTAATATCTTGAAGGTGATCTTAAGAAGCATAAGATGTCTAGTGATCAAGAAGACATCATGTATGATGACATCTACTATGATAGTTAAGAAGGATAAGATAAAGTAGACCTTGAATTTGGGATCATAATTACCCTAGATGATTTGAAGCACAAAAATAATAGGAATCATGAGTTGATATCTATGGTCATGGATATTAAGGAATATATATGTACCTTGAAGAGTGATTGGGTCAAAGAAACCAAAAGGGATGAGAATATCATCAGGGATATTAGGAATTAGTTATAAGGTGTCAATACAAATTTTAGCTTAAAATAAGTTGAGTATGATAATTTTAAGATAGAGATATTTTCCTTAAATTTTAAGCATAATAAACTCATAGATAAGATGAGAAAGGTTGATAAATAGCATGAGAAGTCATAACAAGTCAAGAGTACCAACTTGAAAGTTAACATGAAGAGACCAATCATGTAGCCCTAAGCTATAATGAAATATAAGATGAGGCATTAGATTATTCAAGATAGGAAGGTATCTATTTATGCCATTAATAAGTGGATCAAGAAGTTAGATCCTATGGAGAAGGTGGAGAAAGAACAAAAAACTAAATGAGACAAGATTATGTTCATCTCATTGAAGAAGAATGTTACATGAAGAGTGAGGGTTGAAACTCCTAAAGTGTAAGAGAAAGAAAAAAACAAGGTATGGAAGACAAAGATAATCAAAGTGAGTTATGATTAGTCCATAAACCAAGGTCGAATGTTTATTGAGGCAAAAAAAATTAGAAGTGAATGAATGTTAATAACGCTTGTTATCTACATCTATTGACAAGATAATCAAAGAGAAAAAGGATGACAAGGTGGATGATTCCATTACTTCAATCAAGCCTAAGTGGATTATAAAGAGAGACTATCAGTCTCATGATTTAAATATGGTTGATAAGAGTGGATTGGAGATATGGTAATCTCTTGAGTTCATGGTGTTTTAGTACCCTATGGAAAAGGGTGACTCCATTAGGATTCATGGAGACACTCTTCATTTAACTTAATCATGGTGGATGATTTATTTGAGGGGGAGATATTTAGGTTGTTCATAAGCTCCAACTATAGTTTTATATAAGCATAGAGGTAATAAAAGTTGTTCTATGTTTCTATCAATTTGTAGTTGATCATGACTTGTGTTGAGGATGGTTTAAGAGTCCTATTGACTCATGTGTTTAGTTTTGAAGACAAAATGGGAGTCCCTAATTCTGTAGTTGGTGTCAAGAGTGTGGTAGCCTAGTGTGTGATCAAGAGTTTTATCTTCTTCAATAATGTCAAGGAATGTAAGTGATCTTGAGTTCTTAGCTCATTTAAAGGAGATATGCTTGGTCTAAGGGGGAGTT
The DNA here is from genome assembly GCA_037957365.1 of Torreya grandis. Taxonomy (NCBI): domain Eukaryota; kingdom Viridiplantae; phylum Streptophyta; class Pinopsida; order Cupressales; family Taxaceae; genus Torreya; species Torreya grandis. The sequence continues at coordinate 637,019 of JARHVA010006515.1, read as the reverse complement.
TGGTAGCTCTATGTTCTTTGTCAAGAGATTGGTTGCTTTTTTTATTAGAATAAAGGTATGCATGGAGTTAATGGGAGCATGTGTCTAAGATGATTCATAGAATCTATTTATTGTGTTTTTGATGTATCAGATGGGATAATGATCTGAAAAGGTAAGATAGCTCATAATGAGGGAGAAGTGACCTGATTGAGAGAAGTTTATAAAAGTGGTTTCCATGGGTGGTTGTCATAGTTTCTGAAGATTATGTGTCATCTAGTGTATTTGAGAGGTAGTATCATCTCAGGGGTAAAAAGTGTGATTATAATAGTTTCAAATGACCCTTTGTCATTAATGTCAAAGGAGGAGAAAGATCATAAAAGGTGAGAAAAGGAAAGATACAGATCTGGGAGATGGTTGCCATAAAGAGTGGTTTTCAGAGTTCTCTGAGTGTGTTTGCCATCAATGGCACAAGGGGAGCTTTTTTAGCATTGTCACTAATTTTTTAGTTTTGGCATTGATGTTGTAATTGATGTCAAAGGTTATTATGAAGGTGAATGGTGAAATAATATTTGACGTATGTGTATGATGAGTTTTTATGTCAGTATAGTGAGTGTTGTTTCTATAAGAGAGAGTGTAACAAGGTAAATAGAGGCCATTGACAATGACAAGATGTATTTTAAGGAAAGAGAGAATTTGAAGGAAAATAATGTCCTTTAGTTTCATAAAGTTACAATTCAAATTATATTATATTTATTTTTTGATGTTTTATTCAAGTCACGACATGGAAGGAACAGGTCAAGGCATCAATGTGTCTTATAAAGCCTAGTCTAGACCTTGTGAGAAGGTATGTGTATGTAGCATGGTGAAATGAGTGATATCAAGAAAGTGAAAAGTTATTTGTAATTGTATGGGATTATGATTTAGGTGTATAATCCTTCATAAGTGTTGTAAGGTAGGTCATTAAGGTTAATTTTTTAAGTAGCCTAAGCCTAGTCATGGCATGAAAAGACCTTGTGAGAAGATTTGAACATGGTGGCTCGGTGAGATGATTGCACACAAGCATAAGTGGTTGTATTAGGTTGTTTTATAATGTATATGAGGCATTTAAACACTAATGAGAATATCAGGGTGAGCCTACATAGGTAGGACCTTCAGACCAAGTTTGTACCTAGACCACTCCTAGACCCTACCTAGCCTATTAAGATTTCATGATCTCTTATGAAGGCATTTGAAGGATGTGACGTAGTTTTTAAACATGAGAGATGTTTTATTGAATGAGATCGATATTTTTATCATGATAGTTAGGTTTTGTGAGTATGAAAGGAGGCATGAAGGTTAGTTCAAGGCCTAATAAGTTATGAAGACTATGGTTTAGAGAGAGAGTAGCCTAATGGGGTATCAAGATTAGTTTTCAAGGAAATTGTGAATAGATGATAATTTGAAAAGGTGATTAAAGTTATTTTAATCATGTTCATGAATTTTGAGATCAAATTTTGAAGGATAAGGCATGAAAATGTGTTTTAAGGTCTCTCTAGAGCACATAATGAAGGGTTCTCTACATGAGAAGGATTTTCTTATTCTCATTATCTCATAAAACATATTCATGGGAACCTAATATAAACATGGTAGATGGGTAAGGGTCTTATTTCAAAATTATAGGAATTAGTTTTTGGATTGAGGGGATATGATTTATGAATGATCATTAAGAAAGGAAATAGGTTTAAACCCTCCTAGAACCCTAATAATGACCCAATGTTAAAGATTTTTATCTAGAATGCTCAGGATGGATTGGTATGTATAGATAAGTGATTTTAGGTTGTATTAAACTCTCCAAATCACCTTTAGGTGTGATTGAGTTATCAGTTGTGTGAGTAGATCCTATAGGAAAGTGCTAATTTCTTGGAGATTTATTATACCAGATAGAGTTGACCAAGTCAAAGTTTGAAAATGGATGGAGGATGAAGATTGAGACATGTAGTATATGTACATGAAGGTTTATATACAATTTAAAATATTTATGTGTGCAAATTTAGTGTTCTAAGTTGGTCAATCACTAGCAGGCCTAATGAAGAAGAATAGTGCAAAACCTAGGTAATGTGAAAAGGTGGTTTTTAATGTAATTTCATGGAGTGATGCATTGGAGTGCATGGTGGTGTTGTTTTTTACTTGAATTTAATATATTTTATTTTTATAAGTTTTGATAATCAGTAAAATTGGTTGAAATTTTGAAGCCAAAATGGCTTATCTAGTTTTGGTGTGAGTGTAAGGACAGAGGTCAAAATATTGGTCTAGAAGACCAATATTTGACAATATACCATATTTATTTTGTATTTGAATATGGTCTGTAAATGTTAGAGAACCATGTTCATGTATTTTAAGTCTTTGAAAATACATATATAGGTGTTATAAGGTCAATGATTCATGACTATGTTTTTTATAGTCTTGGAAAGTTTTGAATAAGCAAAGTGGTAATGATGAAAAGTTGAATTTGAATGTAATATTGATGAAAAGAAGTACATTGAGTTTTTACCAATGAATTTTAATTAATTATCGTGATTGGTATATGTTTTTGAGGTCATTTTAAGTGGAGAGAATGTGTTCACAAAATGGGTTGTCTGTTTAGGATTGGATTGTGAGACTATAAATCAAGGAATTGGTCTGTAAGACCAATATTTACCATTATAAATTGTGATTTTTTCAATTTAGGATTATTTTAATATTTCATAAGATAATTTTAATGCATCAAGGTTCAATAAAAGTGTCTACATAGTTGGTTGAAGTCTAATTCCTTATGACTATGTTTTTGAGTATTCTAATAATTATGAGTGAGCAAGTTGCATGAGTGTTTTTGAGTCTTTTTTCCTTGTGTTCAAAAGTATAATGTACTTGGTGAATTTCTTAAGGTATTTTAGGTTTTTAATGTGATTTATTTTAATTTTTTTATGGATAAATTATATTTTATATTTAGTTGTTTAAGACGAACCTTTTTGTGTGTGTGAAGGTCTAATGTGAATGATACTAATGGTGTGCTTCAAGTGGTGGTTGGAGTAAAAAGCTATCATGGACCTAAAATGAGATTATTTCAGTATATTTGAGTGTTATATGAATTTTTATTTCAAATTTTTAGTTTTAGAGTGTTCCAAGGAGATAAAAAGGTAATGTCTACTGATGAAGGCCTAATTGGATTAGGTCTCCTTAAGGCCTAAAATAGGTTTTGGTATTTTATGTTGAGAACGACCTATTGTAATGATTGATTCATATATGAAATGTAATATAAGACCTATTTTAAGGTTAATCCAAATTTTTTATTGTGTATGGCTGACGAAGAGGTGTGTGAGCTAGAGGATTGCATAAGAACAAGGCTTAATAAACCTAATTAACTATTTTTTAGAATGTGTGAGTGCAAGAAAAGGAAATAACACATTGAAGAGCTGAAGGAGGTATTTTAGACCATATAATGGGTATATATAAACTATAATGAAGATATAATATGAGTAATGTAGATTATTATAAAGGTCATATGACCTAATCTATCTTGAAGAGACCTAGTTGAGCAAAGAAGCCTAAAAGGTAGTTCAAGAGGGATAGAAGAGTGATAAGAGATAAATAAGGTTATCATCATATATTGTGTGAGAAAAAAAGTTTTATAAAGTGATAAAAAGTTTTATGTGGTTGATTTGGTGCTGAGTCATCTAGGGGTTGGTGCCTCCTTGTAGGTTGGTGCTTGTTAAAGCCTAGTTGAGTGGGTGTTTGCCTAGTTGGGGTTGATGATCCATGTAGAGTTGGTGATTCACTAAATATTGGTTTTTATCTTATAATACTATATTTCACATGTATATATTAGTGGGTTTTCTTCCCCTTGAGGGTTTCTCACATATGGAATGTGTTATCTTGTCTCATGTCTTGTATGGTTGCATATGGTTTTATAAATGTTCATGTTTGTATGAATGGTTCATGTATGCTTAAGTGGAATTTAATGATTATTTTGAAGATTATAATTCACCCCCCCTTCAATGATTGTGATTCAAAAACATGTATTGCTCATGTTTTTTATTCATCTGACAAATGCATAGAAAGAAGAAATGGGGATTGGTCTAGCACTTTAAAAAAATACCATAATCCATAACTTTTTGACTTCATTAACACAATAAAATCTAATGTGTTTAATTTATAATAGCTAAAAGTTGGATAATCAGGTGCCCTAACATTATAACCTCACCTACAAAGAACCAATATAGATGACCTTATCATATTACCAACATTTGGTTAGCTCAATGAGGTGATGATGACACTTCTTATTTGATATAATAAAGGTGATATTCATTTGTCACAAGATGTGACTATTTTCATCAACATAAGGACCCTGATGCAGTCAATAGGAGTTATGAATTGAGTTAAATATCTCCTAAAATACAAATTAAGGTCCCCTCTCATTAATTTAGGTACTATGGAGAAATACATTAGGGAATCTATGGGATCTCTATCAACTATGTAGAGGATATTTTGGTGCACTTTTGGTAGACCACAAAAAGTGTGATACACATTACTAACTAGGTCATCGATATTGTATATCTAATTATCTTCTAGAATTAGGATGTCAATTAGATGAAGTTCTCAGTCTCATAACTAGTTATAAACATTGATAAGGTCATCTGTGGCATGTCCCAATCATTATAGTATTAGTTCTTGGTATTACTCCTTTAGTTCATGTATTAGAAGTCCCAATTATCATTTAATTTACATGTTTAATTATAGCCTAAAACCACATTTTCAAACATTAAATATACCAAAACAAGCCAATGTTATGAACAACTTGATAGATTCAATGCATTATGGGTGGAAATCCAACATCTTATCCTGTCACACCATTGGGTACCCTTATACGTCATTAATTATTTGGGAAAACATGATATACTGAAAAATATCCATGAATATATAAAAGTTATATTTATTTCATTATTGAAGGCACCATCACTTCTTTTCCATTCTTCATTGATATTTTAGATGCACAGGGGGAAGTTATGTGAAAAATTCTCTAGATGCTCTCTTAGTTCCACCCAAGGTATTTTTTTAGGAATGAGAATTTTTATAGGTGTTTAATATTAGGCAAATATTTTTATATTGAAGACTATAAAACATAAGTATGGTAAGTAAATTTTAAGGAAAACCATAGAATTTACTACTAATACCTACATATTTTGGTGAATCTTACAACTTTATGGGCATTATATAGGAAAATGTGAAGAATAGTTTCTCAAAAACTTACTCATTGGAGAATATAATTTTTCAAAATTTATCAAAAAATATCCAATTGGTGAAAAATCTCCCCTAAAAATACCCTAGACTTCCACCTCTACCATAGATAACTCTAGGGTCACAAAAACTATTACCTCACCAATCAACAACACAACTTCAAGAAGAGGTGTAAGTACCACCTAAAATATAAGCAACCCAATTTCAGACTACTATAGGGGAGAGGAAATAACCAACACAAATAAAATTTCTAACTCCACCTAATAATAATATGTGTAGTAATAAATCATGTACTTATAATAATAATGTCCCATAGATTATTATAAAATAATATTTGACTCAGGTGGGTGTTCCAGGTGAGGATGTGAAAAAATCAATGAGGACATATGCATTGAGGTCTATGAGAAAGAATAAGATAGATTTTTTCTTTTGTAAAATACTGTGCACTTTTCAAGTGTAGAATATTGTTCTGAATATCCTTATGGTGGGTATTCTCACCCCTTTTGCATTAATATTTTTTGATACAACAATAAAAGAGGAGGAATGCACATGAAATATGGATGAAAATTTTGAAGGGGCACCAATTTTAGGTTCTTTAAGGGATCAAATAAACCCAAAATAGTAAAGAATCCCATAATAACCATTGATACGCAAGCCAAGGACCCATACTATGACTTAATTATCACCATCTATTGTATAACATATGGGTTACTTTGTTAAGTGGCATCTAGTTGAGGAAGATGAGCTACATGAGGGTCAAGTACCATAATAGTAACCCCAAGATATGGCCTAGGCTTTTAATTGGTTGAATAAGGCTTTAGTCCCTCTAGCTATAAAAAATACACCAACATACAAGTGTATTATGGTTAAATCAACCTATTCTTATTTTACTTCATAATCACTCTCATTTATAGATTATTCAACTCTTATGAAGGAGACATAAGAGACTTCATAACCATACCCTAATCATATAACCACACAATTATGTCTTTCACCATAATAACAAAATTCTAAGGATCAACTTGAGAATGAGATGTCTCAAAAGGTGGATGTGAGGAAGGCTATAAAAGATGAGAAGAAGGAAAGGAAGGAGGAAAAGAAGAAGAGGAAGGAAGAAGTGGAACACAAGTTTGTTAAGGATGAGGAGGAGAGGAAGAGGGAAGAGGAAAAACATAGAAGAAATAACCTACAAAGAAAAATAAATAAGTGCAATTAGTGTAGAATCAGAAGGCCAAGGCTGATGTAGTGGTAAAGGTTGAAGAAGAGGAGAATGAAAAATAAGTCCTAAAAAATTAGGAAAAAGAAACAAAAAATTAGGCCCAAGAGAAAGTGGCCAAGGACCAGGTAGATATTAAACATGAAATATACTGAGAGGAGGGGTGAATCAATATATTATATATCTTTTACTCAATCTGATTTATTTTCTTTAACCACTTAATCACATGTTTAAGATATTCAATAAACTAAAACAATAACATGCACCACATGAGAGAGAGAGAGAGAGAGAGAGAGAGAGAGAGAGAGAGAGAGAGAGAGAGAGAGAGAGAGAGAGAGAGAGAGAGAGACCAAATTTTTATGTGGAAATCTAAAGTGAGAAAAACCACAGAGAACAATATCATGTATATGAATGAGAACCAACTCAAATGACAAAGTTCACAAGCACTAACTTGCAGGAGCACCAACCCATAAGAGCATCAACCCCTTGCAAAGATTTTTGAGCACCAACGCACAGGAGCACAAACCCCTCTTATGTATAAAACACAACTATCTCTCAATGTTGCTTACTCAACAAATGATATAACTCTACAATATCTCCTACTTTTCTCTTCTCTTTTCTTATTTATTAAATTAAAAAACCATGTACTCTCTTTTATATTACAAATGACTTCTCAAGCCTTTATTTATAGCTTTCCAAGTGACCTTTGGCATTCACCCTTTGTGACACTTCAATCTTCATTAAAAATGGTTCCAAACTTGAATGACCCTTTGTATCCTTGCATTTGAAAAGTCACATGGTGACCCTTCATAAGCAAATGCATCATTTTCCCTTTTGTATTTATCTTGGTGACTTTTCATATTCCTCAAAGTATCCTTTCATGGAAAAATGCACCATACCCTCTTTTGCCTTCATTTGGTGACTCTTTTAATTCCTCAAGATGACTCTTTATGAGAAAATACATCCCATTCCTCTTTTGTATTTACCCCATGACTCTTTGACTTCTCCATGGGCCCTCTTTTGACTTATATGCAACCAAAAATATATTCATTAATATTAAATAAATATTAACACACATTATCCAACATATTAATATTAAAAACACCATTAAATGCAATGGATCCTTTATCACCAATACTAGAACTTTGACATCAATGACAATATTTCCAATAATCTCCCCCTTTTTCATTTATGGCAACCTCAAACTAAAACTAACACATCTTGAAACCTGTATTGCACATGTCAACTTACACATACTACCATCTAAAAAACATATAGTAACTCCCCATTACTATAGCAACATGTAATTATTTTTGCTCCTATACCTATTTATGTTCTTATCCCCCTTTGAAATTAATGGAAAAGGGCCTATCATGTAGCTAACACTTAGCTCCCCCTCAATTGATGTTGATCCTCAATGGAAAGAAGTAAAAGAAATTACTTCCAACTTCTCCTACAGATACTCAAATGTGTCTTTTGGTACTACCTTTGTGAAAATATCTACAATATACTCTATAGTACCAATATATTCCATCTTAACCTATTGATCTACAACCTACTCTCTCAAGAAGAGATATCTAATGGGGATATGTTTTATTCTTGAATGCATCACTAGATTCTTCAAAATATTAATAGCACTTGTGTTGTCACAAGAAATAAAAATAGGTTCAACATATTTTACCTTGATATCTTCCAAAGCTTGCTTCACCCAAAGCACTTAAGTACAACACAATAGTGCTGCAATATATTCTTCTTCAGCTATAGAATATGATATTGATTTCTACTTCTTACTTATCCATGATGCTAAGCTATCATCGAGGAAGAAATCTCCTCCACTTATACTCTTTATATCATGTAAGCAACCTACCCAATCTGAATCTATATAAGCAACCAAAGTGAAATCTCTATCTATGGGATACCACAATCCATAATCTAATGTCCCCTTGATATATCTAAATATTCTCTTCACCAATTGAACATGACTATATTTTGGAGTTGACTGATATCTTGCAACCATACCTACTACATGCATGATATCTAGCCTTGATGCTATCAAATATAAAAGACTACCAATCATAGATTTATAAAAAAAATTGATCTACAATAGGTGAATATTCATCCTTGCTCACCTTATTTAATATACTCATTGGTGTGCCAACTGGTGCACAATTCTCAAAACCAAATTTCTTCAAAATTTCCTTGGCATATTTACTTTGAGATATGAAAATTCCTTTATCTGACTAAAATATTTACAACCCTAAGAAAAATGATAATTCTCTAAGCATAGACATCTCAAACTTTTTCTGCTTATTATTAGAAAATTATTTTGTCATCTTTTCAATGTTTCCTCAAAAAATGATGTCATCAACATATACCACAATAATCAATTGATACTCACCGTCTATTTTGATGTAAAGATTATTGTCAGCAGATCCTCTCTTGAAACCTTGATCTTGCAGGTAATTATCGAGTCTTGCATACTAAGATCTAGGAGCTTGTTTCAATCCATATAGTGATTTCTTCAATATACATAAATGGATACTAACATTTGAGAGAATCAATCCCTCAGGCTGCTCAATGTAGACCTCTTCTTCTAGATTTCCATTTAGGAAGCTAGATTTGACATCTATCTAAAACACTTTGAAATTTTTAAACAATGCATATGAAAGAAACATTCTAATAGCCTCTAGATTTGCCACTAGTACAAAATTTCTTTTCAAAATATATTCCCTCAATCTGAGCATATCTTTTACATACTAATTTTGATTTATTCCTGGTCACTTCTCCATTTTCATTCAACTTATTTCTATAAACCCATTTTATTCCTATCACTTTGTGATCTTTTGGTTTAGGCACTAATTCCCAAGTATCATTCTTTTCTATCTGATGTAATTCTTCATCCATTTCCTTAACCCAATGCTTATCATGTCTAACTTCTAAAAAACTTCTAGGCTGAATTTTGGATAACAAAGAGAAATTAACTTACTCATATTCACTTACCATCATTCTTCTAGTGCAAATTCCTTGATTTATGTCCTTGATGATGTCACTTTCAATATGATTTCTCTGGACATATTTGGATGGGGTTTTGATGTTCTTTTTCTCCTCATCTTCATCTGATTCTTCAAAATCTTCCTCTTAAATGATTTCAAGAATGTTTATTGGATCATTGATTCTTTATGATCCATCTTCTTCTATCCTGACACTTGTACTTTCAACTATTTTATTGATTCTATTTTCAAAAAATTTATAAGCTTTATTTTTGCAAGAATAACTAAGAAATATACCTTCATTTGCTCTAGATTCAAACTTATTTTTTCATCAGTTGTCTTTATGAAGCATCTGTTACCAAAAACTCTAAAATAGTCAATTATAGCTAGTTTGTCTTTCCATATCTCATAAGAAGTCTTGTTACTATTGACTCTCGATAATTCTCTATTTTGAATATGTACTACTGTACCAACTACCTCTCTCCAATATTTATCTAGTATCTTAGATTCATTTATCATTGTCGTCACCATCTCGTGAAATGTTTTGTTTCTCAGTTCAACTACTCCATTTTATTGTGGAGTTCTGACTACTAAAAAATGTCTCTTTATTCCATGGTCTTCAGAAAACTCATTAAACTGATCTGACATGAATTTTCCTCCTTGATATGATCTTAAGCACTTAATCTTCAAACCAGTTTCATTCTCAACTAATGATTTGAATGCTTCAAAATGTCTAAAAGCTTCTGATTTTTTCTTTAAAAGCATTACCCAAGTCATACATGAAAAATTATCAATAAGCAACATGAAATATTTCTCAAGTTGAGTACTTTGAGTTCTCATAGGTCCACATAAATTAGTGTGAATAAGCTCTAACATCTGAGTGGTCGAGTATTCTTTTGTTTTGAACCACCTTCTATCCTACTTCCCATTCTGAAAAAGTTCACAAAGCATGTTGGATGGCTTTGTAATCTTTGGAAGATTTCTGACTACTTACTTCTTGTTGATGTTGATAAGATTGTCAAAATTTATGTGTCCCATTCTTCTATATCATAGCCAATTTCTTCAATCTGACTCAAACAATATCTTTTACCTTTGATGTCTGATAACATATACAAATTATTGCCTATTCTCTAAACATTTGCAACCAACACATCTAAATATTTTCTCCTAATTTCACAACATTTTTCATAAAACTTTAGTGTGTGCCCTTGATCACACATTTGACTTACACTCAAAATATTATGCTTAAGACCTTCTACATACAAAACATTTTTAGTTTTAGTTCTACCATTATCCAAACTTAGTGTACCTTTTTCAGCAATTCTAGTAGTAGTATTATCATTAAATTTCACTATGCCACCATTGATCTTACTCAAGGCTATGAAATTTCTCATCTCCTATCATGTGCCTTGAACATCCACTATCAATGAACCATGTATTTTCTTCATTTCTTACATACAAAGCTATCTGTACCAACATAGATTTTTCAAGTTGTTTCTTCTACCATGAACCTGTCTAAACTTTCTTCTTGATGAATGGAGTGTTAAAACTTTGGTCCTTTTTTACTAAATCAAATATGATTATATAGTACTGGGCTATGTGTCTGAAGTTATTGCACTTGTAACATATTATGGCATCTTCATTAAAGCTTGATAGAGGAGCAAAAGAGTTTTGGCTTATGCTTGACTCTGCATGAGTTTCATTCTCCTTATTTCTAAAATTGTTAGCCCTTTTTCAACATTCTATTTTCTTATGACCATATCTATTACAATGAAAATAGGACCTGTTTGTGTATCTTTGACTTGATTGCCTTTTGTAGCTCTGTTCCTTCTAGCCTTATTTGTTTGAGATGTCCTCTATATTCTTAACTTCTTCCATTTTTATTTCCTCTTTTGTAAGAGCTTTAGCATAGCTCTTTCTTTTTTCTATGTTAACCTTATTTGTGAAAGTAATGGCCTCCCCTTTCTCTTTTTTATATCTGATACCTATCTTATCTAACATTGATCTTTGAATTTCTAATTTATTATTTGACATATTAGTGTTATTCTCAAATTTTGAATTATTGGCTACTCTATCATTGATTGCTTTATTTGTTTTCTCAAGATCTACTTCTAAAGTAATTTCAATAACATACCTTTCACATTCTTATCTAACTTTTTTCAACTGTTTCATTAGATATTTTTAATTCTTTTTGGCTTCTTCAAAGTGTGTTTTTAGATCTTCAATTATTTCCTTTCAGTCCTTTTCATTTTTCTTGATTTGGAGCTTCAATATTCAATTCTTCTTCTCAAGAGATTTTAACTCTTCTAAGGCACAAATTAGTTCTTCTAGATTTACTTCAGCTTCATCTCTTTCTTCTTCTTGATCATCTATACTTTTTCTTATGAAGGCATCTTCATGTATAGCCATGAATAGAATCTCTTCTTCTGAATCACTGACTCCACTATCTTCGGCTGAGCTAGGATCTTTAGAATATAAACTCTTCTTCTCAAATTGCTTCTTGAATTTTCCTTTGAAATGCTTCTTTTATGTAGAATTTCCTTCTTCATTGTCACCATTACCCTTATCTGGGCACTTAGCTACAAAATGTCCAATCTTTCCACAATTAAAACATTTAAAAGGCTATTTTCCTTGATATTTACCTATGCCCTTTTTTAACTTGCGAATGAATAAAGTTCCATTGTCATCTTCATCATCACTAGAACTGTCACTTGATTCTTTAATCTTATCTGTATCTTTATTTGATGTCTTGAAAGGAGCTTCTCTTTTTAATGGTTTCTCTTGTTCGGTCTGCATCTCATATGCCATAAGAATACCATGTAGCTCATCCATCTTTAGCTTGGCTAAATTTTTCATCTCTTCAATTGCCAAAACTTTTGTATGATATCTCAATGGTAGAGATCTCAAAACTTTTTGTACCATAATTGATTCTTTTAAATTTTCTCCAAGACCTTGAATTTGATTAATTATTTAATCAACCCACAAAAGGTAACTTGCTATATTTTCTTCCTCTTTCATCTTCAAACTCTCAAACTATCTTTTGAAAGTCTAAAGCTTAGCTTGTTTAACTTTTCCATCACCTTTGTAAATATTCTCAAGCTTTACACAAGTTTCATGAGTAGAATTACATTACATAACTTTAACAAATTTTGATTCACATAAAACACATAAAATAGCATTTAAATCTTTATCATTATTTTTACTTGCCTTTTTTTCCATCAGTGTAGTTACAAGTGTCTGTATCTCTTCATATTCCTCCACCACTGCTTGTCAAATGTCAAATCCAAGGGCCATCAAATAAGTACTCATCCTTATGCTCTAAAATCATAATTTTTCCCATCAAACAAAGGTGCCTTATTTGTATAAAAACCTTCATGTGATCCATCCATCGTGATTTCCCCGATCTACCTTCAAGCTATAAAACCTTTTCAAAAGGAACCTACTCTGATACCAATTTTTAAGCATGAAATATACAGAGAGGGGGGGTGAATCAGTATATTATATATCTTTTCATTATTTTTACTTGCCTTTTTTTCCATCAAAGTAGTTACAAGTGTCTGTGTCTCTTCATATATTTAAATCTTTATCATTATTTTTACTTGCCTTTTTTTCCATCAGAGTAATTACAAGTGTCTGTGTCTCTTCATATTCCTCCACCACTGCTTGTCAAATGTCAAATCCAAGGGCCATCAAATAAGTCCTCATCCTTATGCTCTAAAATCATAATTTTTCCCATCAAACAAAGGTGACTTATTTGTATAAAAACCTTCATGTGATCCATCCATCGTGATTTCCCCAATCTACCTTCAAGCTATAAAACCTTTTCAAAAGGAACCTACTCTGATACCAATTGTTAAGCATGAAATATACAGAGAGGGGGGAGGTGAATCAGTATATTATATATCTTTTCCTTAATTTGATTTATTATCTTTAACCACTTAATCACACATTCAAGATATGCAATAAAACTAAAAAAATAACATGCACCACACAAGAGAGAGAAAGAGAGACACAACAAACTTTTACGTAGAAACCCAAAGTAATAAAAACCATGGAGAACAATCTCAAGTATATGAATGAGCACCAACTCAAATTAAAAAGTTTGTAAATGTTAAGGTGTGGAGCTAAAAGCTTCAACTGTTTGCAAACACAAGGAAGGGTGCTGAAGAACCAGAGCCACCGACGTCGGCAGTATGACTGACATCGGTTAGATGCAGTGGAGAAGGAGACCAGCGATGGCAGGGATTCGGCTGACGTCGACAGCACCAGACAAGCAGGGACCGGCATCGATTGCCTATGCGGTCTAGAACTACTGTTGACGAACAGTCAGTTAGTTGAACCGAGTGTTTGCATGCTAAGGGGCTAATTTAAGTCACGGGCTGTGTGTCTAATTTTAGTAGTTAGATTTCTATTTTTGTAACCATGGGATTCTATTTAAAGACCCATGAGGCATGTATTATAATTATCAAATTGATCAAGTAAAAGCATTGAAGCAAAGCAAGGTCAAGGAGATCTATAGGTGTAAGGTCAAGGAGATCAGCTGAAGCATTTAAGGAGGGATAGCAACTCAGGCTTTAGAGTTATTGTGTTGAGCAAGAGAGAGAGGGAAGAAGGTCTTGAGGTGTGGCACGCCTTTGAGGTGGAGGAAGAAGTGGCATCTTCCTTATTGTATTTTCTTCTAGTAGTATTTAATACAAAAGTGTGTATTGTCTCTCAAATTATTTGCTGTCTCAAGTTTCTAGCTACTTTATCATTCTGGTATAATTCTATGTTTAATTGCTAATATAAGAAAGTAATCAATTGTGCTCTAATTGGTAGAGCTAGAGATCCCCTAACAAGTGGTATCAGAGCTACAGTTTGCAGGAAGCAGGGTATTATTTTTGATTACAGGTCATTCACAGGGTTTTCTGATTGAGTGGGAGCTCAGTAATGGCAGAAAAAAGTAAGCTACGAATGGAGAAGTTTAACGGCAAGAATTATCAACACTGAAGGATGCAAATTGAGGACTATCTGTATCAGAAGGATCTATACTTACCGTTGGGTGGGGTTGCATGCAAGCCCACAAATATGAAGGATGAAGAATGGAACGTTCTTGATTGGAAGGCTCTCAGTTACATAAGGTTGAACCTTGCATCATCTTTGATTTCCAGCTTATCACAATGCAAGACAACGGAAGAGTTGATAAAGTCCTTGGCTAATTTATACAAAAAGCCCTCTTCTTCTAATAAGGTATATCTTATGAAGCAACTATTTACTTTGAAAATGCAGGAAGGTGGATCGGTACATACTCATCTCAGTGATTTCCATGGTTTGGTAAACCAATTAGCTTCAGTCAACATTGTTTTTGATGATGAGGTAAAGGCTCTCTTGATTTTATGTTCTTTGCCTGAAAGTTGGGACGGTATGGTTATGGTAGTAAGTAATTCTGCATCTGCTTCTAAAATATTAAAAGTTGATGATGTTGTGAGTGTGATCTTGAATGAAGAAATATGCAGGAGAAGCACAGGTGAATCATCAGGGAATGCTCTAAGTGCAGAAAGTAGGGGAAGGCAAAGGGAGAAGGTTGAGCAAGGAAAATCAAGGTCGGGAAGGAGATCCGAGTCCAAAGGTATTACCTGCTGGTTTTGTGGAAAGAAAGGACATACAAAGGAGTGTTGGTTGAGAGATAAAGAGAATCAACATGCAGGTATTGAAGAAGCAAAGGATGCAAATATTGTGATGCAGGATGCTCTCATACTTTCTTCAGATAGTCAGGTATGATCATGGATTTTAGATTTTGGTTCATCTTTTCATGCATCCCCAAATAGAGATTTGTTCTATGAGTATGAACAGGGAGACTTTGGAGTTCTTTATTTAGGGGATGGTACACCTTGTCAGATAGTTGGCAAAGGGAAAGTGAAGCTGAGATTGCAGATTGACAACACGTGGGTATTGAAAGAGGTCATGCATGTTCCAATTCAGAGGCAGAGTCTGATTTTTGTAGGAAGGTTGGGAGATGAGGGATGCACAATAACCCTCACAGTAGATTCTTGGAAGGTTACCAAGGGAGCACTTGTTCTAGCAAGAGGTAAGAAAGTAGATACTCTTTATTTGTCTACTTGTATTACTGATTCTACTTCTGGTGTAGATTCAAAGATGTGGTCTAATAGGCTTGATCACGAGAATAGGAAGGGAATGGAAGTTCTTGATTCAAAAGGTATGTGTTTAAATTTGGAAATCACAGATACAGTTCATTGCAGAAAGAGGAAATTTGATGCTTTTGACAGGAACAAAGAAGCCTTGGTGTTTATGGAGGAGATGAAGGATATAGATCAGTCACAGGGGCTGAATAAATCTGAGCAGGGCAGCATGGATAGAGGTTTGATCCAAGAAGAGCTCATAGATGAAAATTTCATCACTTACAGGAACACACAGACACTGATGTCGGTAGCTTGGCACCGATGTCAGTCATCTAGATACCAACATCAGTCATGTGCAGACCAACAGGGTTGGTAGGTCAGGTAGGAGAAGTCTGATGTCGGTCATAAGGACTGATGTCAGCAGGATGGACACTAGCATTGGCTAGGGAAATAACGTCGGCAGTCAGGGTCAGTGCAGGGAACTGACATCGGTCAGAAGCAGACTGGGAGATGGCTGAGATCGGTCACTGGAACGGATGTTGGGTGAATTAATAAGTCTCAAACACCCATGTGGAGGTCAAAAAAGGTATGTGAACCTCATATTCATTGTTCACCTTCTTTATATTGCTTACTGATAGTCATGAACTAGGAAGATGGAAGAAGCAATGCAGGTAGAATCCAAAAACATTGGGAGCTTGGCATGGATGAGGAGTGTGAGTCCTTGGAGAACCAAACAGGTATTTGTTAGTAGTGTTGTCAGCTAGAAGGAAGCACTGGATAGAGGGATGGATTCCCATTTTAGAGAAGAGAGTGGATGGACACATGAGACAGAAGGCTATGGTATATGGTCTTGATTTTGCTACAGAACAATAGAGGTTTGACCATTGTATTTTATCTTTACCAGGTTGGATAATATTAGCTACATTATCCTGTTACTGTATTGTGTTACTTGTTGCAAGGTTTCATATACAGGGAGTTTTCTGAGCTAAGGGTAGAGTTAGTTCAGAAGTATGTCATGGAGAATTTGGGAGCATTAAAATTCTTGTGGCATAAGAGACAGGTATTGCATCACAGGTTTACGTGGTGGTTGGTCTTCAAGAGTGACATTGAAGAGAGATACAGAGCCCAAGGAACAAAATAGATGGTGTACAAGTACAGGTACAAGTTGCAGCTATTTATCTCTAAGTGGGAGATTGTTAAGGTGTGGAGCTAAAAGCTTCAACTATTTGTAGACACAAGGAAGGATGCTGAAGAACTAGAGCCACCGGCATCGGTAGTATGACCGATGTCATTCAGATGCAGTGGAGAAGGAGACCGGTGACGGGAGGGATTCAGCTGACATTGGCAGCACCAGACAATCAGGGACAGGCGTCGGTCACCTGTGCAGTCTAGAACTGTTGTTGACGAACAGTCAGTTAGTTGAACCGAGTGTTTGCATGCTAAGGGGCTAATTTAAGTCGCGGGCTGTGTGTCTAATTTTAGTAGTTAGATTTCTATTTTTGTAACCATGGGATTCTATTTAAAGACCCATGAGGCATGTATTGTAATTATCAAATTGATCAAGTAAAAGCATTGAAGCAAAGCAAGGTCAAGGAGATCTACAGGTGTAAGGTCAAGGAAATCAGCTGAAGCATTCAAGGAGGGATAGCAACTCAGGATTTAGAGTTGTTGTGTTGAGCAAGAGAGAGAGGGAAGAAGGTCTTGAGGTGTGGCAAGCCTTTGAGGTGGAAGAAGAAGTGGCATCTTCCTTATTGTATTTTCTTCTAGTAGTATTTAATACAAGAGTGTGTATTGTCTCTCAAATTCTTTGTTATCTCAAGTTTCTAGCTACTTTATCATTCTGGTATAATTCCATGTTTAATTGCTAATATAAGAAAGTAATCAATTGTGCTCTAATTGGTAGACCTAGAGATCCCCTAACAGTAAACACCAACTGGTAGGAGCACCAACCCCTTTATCAAGCACTAACATAGAAACTATTTGTGAGAACCAACCCATAAAAGCACCAACCCCTTGCAAATATTTTTGATTACCAACCCACAGGAGCACCAACCCCTCTTATGTATAAAACACAACTATTTCTCAATGTTTCTTACTCAACAAATTATAGAACTCTATATTTTCTCCTACTTTTATCTCCTCTTTTCTTATATAAAATATTTACAAAACCATGCACTCTCTTGCATATTACAAATGGCTTCTCAAGCATTTATTTATATCTTTCCAAATGACCCTTGTCATTCACCCTTTGTGACCTTTCAATCTTCATGGAAAATGGTGCCAAACTTGAATGACCCTTCGTATCCTTGCTTTTGAAAAGTCACATGGTGACCCTTCATAAGTAAATGTGTCATTTCCTCTTTTGTCTTTATCTTGGTGACTTTTTGTATTCCTCAAAGTGTCCCTTCATGTAAAAATGTGCCATACCCTCTTTTGTCTTCACATGGCAACTCTTGGAATTCCTCAAGATGACTCTTCATGAGAAAATTCATCCCATTCCTCTTTTGTCTTTACCCCATGACTCTTTGACTTATCCATGGGCCCTCTTTTGACATATATTCTACCAAAAATATATTCCTTGATATTAAATAAATATTAACACACATTAGCCAAGATATGAATATTAAAAACACCATTAAATGTAATGGGGCCTTTATCACCAATGCTAGACCTTTGACATCAATGACAATATTTATAATAGTAGAGGTAGTTTCTAAAGTAAAGGAAGAAGTATAACACAAAATGTAGGAAGAAGTCATATTGAAACAGGGAGCAAAGTCTACAAAGCATGTGGTGATACCTGAGGTCTAACAACCATCTTTAAAATCATAAAACTTAGGGTCCAATCAAGAGGGTGCACAAGAGGAGTCACAACAAAAGCCATAATTATATAGATAATGTCTTAGGATGTCCCTAAAAATTTAGCATTATGGACAACCTTCTCACTTCGAATGACACAAATCAACAATGCACCCATGACATATTTGGCTTCTAATTTGTCTCTTGCCATAATGGTGAAGGAAAAATTTATTAATGTTTCCCAATTAACCTTATCAAAACAAATTGAGAGAGTGGTTGTGTTCCAATATTCTATTAACTACAAGGATTCTAGGCTAGAATAAGAGGCATCACAACCAAAGAAGGAAAATGTAGACTTGCACCTCTACATCACCAAATCTATGAAATTGATAGATGACACTTTCCTTTCCTTGATTCATTCAATTATTGGGTAACCAAGTCATTTCATAGGAAAATAAATTCAAATCCCTTCTATGTTTGATAACAAAATATTGGCTCAATATGCATAATCTTCAACAACTTTGCACACAAGGTCAAAACCTAAAGGGAGAAATAAAGGCTATTTTTTATCTCCTCAAAGAGTGAAATAAAGTATTGGACACTAATGCACTCCAAGATCAACACATAGCTATAGGCATTCTCAAATGGAAACAAGATTTGAGAACCACATGGATCGAGGCCAAACTAGAGTTTACTAAGGGTGACAAAGCCAAAGTATCAATGGGGGATCAATATGTTACCTATGACATGTTATATGTCACATTGAAGTATATGTTTGAGTCCAGATACCATGTCATGCACAAGCTAAAAATGTGGTAAAATGAGGTGTTGCATAATACATTTGTTGGCATTTGTATGCATAGGCATGCAGATAGATTAGAGGAGTTATAATAATAAATCTAGTAGAAAGTGTTGCATGTTAGGACAATTCTCACAATCATAGAAGATGATGACATTCAAAATCTTATGTGGTGTCAAGTCATATTAAGCTCTATGATCAGTATGGTGTCAGAAGTTATCATTAATTGGACCACATTCAAGAATTACTTATCCCATTTTGATATCTTCATCACAAAGATCACCAAGAGCCCAAATTAATACCACCAAACCAAGTCTAGTAGAAGCTCCAATAGAAAAATGTTGTTGTAACTACTCAGCTAGCCATCCAAATGTAGTAAATGTTTCTAGCACTAGATTTTATAGTTGTGACTTTTTGGGTAACATCTCCATTACCATCATTTTCTCAATCTCTATCAATTCTAGTAATGTAGCCTATTCTTCCACCTTATCTTTAAGTACTACACACCTTTCAATTTTGAAATTTTGAATAATTTATTTTAGTAATGAAGGCCTTAATCATTAGGATCAAGGTCAACTTGGTTGAAAACCCATAAAGGGAGGCCACCTAGTTATGCCAATCTATTAAAAACTGAAAAGGGTGGTAGATTGGTACACAACTCAGCTAAAAAAACCCAAGGGTGACTAAGTAGTGTGAAAGAAGTGAAAAATGGTAAATGACACCTTGAGTGATTACCACATGTAATATTTTTATACCAACCCTTTAGTGTAATATTTTTTCTCAGTTTCAATACAAAACACATATCCTATGAAATTTTGTTTAATAATTTAATAATAATGAATGTTATGTATAGTTGAGTGTGTTCTCTGGATAAGTTTATTATTCTAAACCAAGTTAAGATTTGACCTATTCTACAACTATGCATGCATTTTGAGTCTATATCCTACTTTTCCCAAAAACACAAATTATCATGTTCTGAAGGGTTTTCTAGGAACCTCTACTAACAATAATGCATAACAATCACTATCCTAATGTTTAATTAATACCATGGTAAATATTTAAAAAACAAATTATTTGATTTTCTCAATATGATGAATATGATGAATTTGATGATAACATTTAGGAGGAAAAGTGGTTAGCTTCTATTCCATTAATGTTTGTTATCATGTGATTGATCTCTAAATTTTTTAAAATTGAGTGGTTTCCACTTATTAAAAGTAGGTTTATTCACTTTGGGTAATACTTTATAAACTAATTCTTTCCCTTTATTGATAACCTTAACTTAATTGTCTTTGATTGGGATCTTTGCCTTAGGAAGTGGAATAGTTTCTTAGTTTCCTTGTGTGGAACTTTTTTTTGTAGATTAATGTATTTATCTGCCTTCTTTGTATTTGGATTAGATATCAATTTATCTTCTTTAAATTAAATATTGAAATTAATTAAAATTATAACATATTAACTTGATCTTGATATAATAAATGAGGTAATTATAAAATATTTATTATGTTTCTAAATTTGTTGGTTATTTTTGTGCATATAGGTCTTGAATCATAAAATGTAATCACAAACTTACTCTGATTTTATTTGATGAAGAGAAGGTAAGATTTCATATGTAATTTTGGTCCTTTATTTTGAATATATCACATTAAAATTATCTTCTAACTTAATATAGGAGTGTATAGATCCACTATGCAAAGAGTGAAACCAATTCAACATTTTTATAGTTAAACTTTTTGGAAACAAATTTGACTACTATCATATTTGTCCATGTAAAAGCATTTAAATATATGAGATGTAGATAAGGATCACTACTTTCATCAAATATATGAAATTTAGGCATGAATAAGTTGTGATGTATTGGGTCATTTATAACACTTCATATAATTAGGTTTCCATATATGAAATTATAATCAACTCAACCATGGTATGATTTGTGTTCTAGGGTTAAGCACAACATGACGGTTATGTGAATACATGCATAATGTGGAATGATGAAGTAAAATATACATTAAGTATGGTTAAGGGTAAGAGTGAATAACTAGGAAAAAAATTAAACATTTTGTTTATTTTGGGAATGGAATTTCTAAAATAGATGAATTAGAATGCATCTTATGCTTTAGTTTCAAATTTATCACAAGAAACGAGTGCAGACATAGCAACATAAGAAATAATTTTGCACTAAATAAAAAATATGTTGAATGAGTTTGAGAATATTTTATCTAATTATTTACTAAATGGTTTAGCACCCATGAGAAACATATGTCATCACATGGATTTGATTATAGGGTCTACTTTACCAAATAAAGTGGCACATAGATTGTCACCAAAGGAGAATGCATAGGTGCAAAGATAATTTCAAGAGTTATTAGATAAATATTTGATTAGAGATTTTTTTTTAAATTGAAAAGCATATTTATATTAATATAAAGTTTGAGTCCATGTGCATTACCAAAAATATTATCACAAAAGAAGAATGGAGAATGAAGAATGTACACTAATTCCAGAGTTATTAATAAGATAAACATAAAATATAGATTTTCATTGGTCTACATGGATAATTTGATATATTTATTAAATGGAATGATATACTTCAAGAATATTTATTTGAAGAGTGGATATCACTATATTCTCATAATATAAGGTGATAAGTGAAATAAGATTATCAAAACACAAGAAGGTTTATATGAGTGATTGGTTATGCTATTGAAATTAATTAATACACCATACATGAAATTAATGAATGAATTTCCTAAATTATTTTTGGGTAAGTTTGTCACTGTGTATCTTAAAAATATATTGATTTTTTAATAGAATAATGAAAGAATACTTGAAACATTATTATAAAATGTTAGAGGAGTTGCGAATGAAAAGTTACTCATAAATTTTAAGAGTAAAATTTTAAAAAATAAAATAAAATAGTAATAATAAATATAAAATTTCTAAACAAAACTAATACTTTAAAAAATAATAAAATAAACTTAAATTTATAATTTAAATTTTATTTATTATTAAAATTTAAAAAAATCAAAATTATCTATATATACAAAATATTTTAACTAATACATAGTCTTCTTATGTCTAATTTTTTTTAGCATTGTATATTATATTTATTTATATTAATAAAGATATATTTTTCAATTAAAAAAATGAATTCAATTATATTAAATTTTTAAATGCTTAAATTTTTTTACATTCCATAATATTAAGAAAATAATTAAAAATATATATTCAAACTTTTAATATTAAATTTATTTTTTAATTTAAAAATAATAGATAAATATTCAAATCAAACCGTGTGAGATACAACAACTTAAGTATTCAAATCTTTCTGTTTTCATATATAAAACCTAGTGCCATATTTTAACACATAAAAAAATCATTTAACATGTCTTTACAATTATTAAAAATCCATTTTCACTTTTTTTAAAGAAAAATACATTGATTTTTTTGGACCAATGAATTATACCCTTAGTTGCATGTCATAAATATTGGGTATTCCATATGGAATGTTGAAGTATGTATATGTATGTGTATATGTATATGTATATATATATATATATATATATATATATATATATATATATATATATATATATATATATATATATATAATTTTTTTAAATAATATATTTAAATTTAATGGAGGTCTTTTCATTGTTATTTTTAAATAGATTTGACTATTCAATGAAATAAATTATTTAATTGTTTCTATTTGTTGGTTGGGAAAGTGATTTTATATCAACATGTAATATTTATAAAATATTGAAAATAATTTTATTTAGATTTGAAATAATAAAATAAAATTTAATCATATAAAAAATATTTCAGAGTAATAATTGATATGTGAAGCCTTTAAAAAATATCAATTTTGTTACAAATTTAGAGATAGTTTTTAGAATAATATAATATAGAGTAGATTTAGTTAATAGATCGAATAAAACCTATAAAAATAGGAGCAAATATATATTCTCAAAAATAATTTAGATATTTTTGGAAGAGTATTATTGTTTTTAGAATTTTGATGTCGAACCTTGTCTACTACAAATTTGTGAAAATTGATTTCAAAATATTGTTTGTTTGCTTCAAGGCTCCAAACACCTTGCTTATTTTTTTATAATTATATGTAGATTACTAGGAAACTAATATCCTTATTCAAACTCCTAACAAAATAATGACATGTATAAAGACTTGAAGAAAGTGGAGAATGCATTCAAAAGGATATGTTCTCCTTAATTATTATTAGGGCCCTAAAATTATTGTACAATTTCATAAATAACACATCAAGTATATTGTATGTTGATCATGAAATCTATTGAATGCAAATCATAATCCTATATGACTATATGTACTACAATGAATGTGTGGCAAAGAAATAAATTCTTCATATCTGCTTGAATTCTCCTTTAAATTATAGAATTTATTGATTTTATATTTTAATAATTTATTTATACATATATTACTCTAATTCATTCATGTCCTATTGTTTTTCTCTAATTTGGATTTAAAAAACCTTAATAGGATCAAAATGATTAAAATAGTACTTTAACTCTAATTTTACACAATGCATAAAAATGTACATACTAAATATAGTAATGAATATACATCAAGATTTAAGTGAACTCTTAACTTATCTATCATGTGGATCTAAAGTCTAATTATCTAAATTTTATGTCTCAATACTATATCAATGCTCTATAGGTTATCTCTCTTTTCCTATTCTCCTTTGGTTAGTTCTAATGGATTTAGTTAGTATTGACAGTCGATATTAACTGTAGTGGTCATAACTAAACCTATGCACAATGGATGATTATTTTCTTTTAAAGTGATGTGACTGTATCTATGATGTTTTACTCTACCATTATTTATTTATAAAATTATGTGGGATCACTTGTACATCAAACCCTAGTTATTCACAAATGATTTAATATCAAATGGGGGGTGATAGGTAAAAGGGTTGAGTTGGAATGATCTTGGTCAATCCCCATTGATAGACTAATCAATGCACTGCATTTATAATACTCCAAAAAGGGCTCAAAATCAAATGCAGTTATCCCATTAATGTGTGTGTGTAATTATGTATGCCTTCCTTTATACTATTTATCTTATTCTTTCCTTGGTATGTAAATATGAATTGACCCTTATAAACTAAATATTCAACTCTAACAATTTTGTATGTGTAATATGACATCTTATTTAGCTCTTGAGAATGCAATGTGTTTGTCCTAAAATACCTTATGTGATTTGTATATGTACAGGTCTCTAACTTTGAATTAAGGACCTAGTGGTGTGAAAATATTATATTAGAAGTTGAAGCGTGGCCGAAATAAAGTAAAATGGGGTATGGGTCAATTCCACTATTTACAATCAATATCAATAGTTGATATGAACCATAAATGCTAGAATTGACACAAGGCTTAAAATACTCCAAGTGTAGCAAGGAGGGCCAAAGATATTTATGATATGTCATGTGAATTTAGGCATGCTATGATAAGGGTGTCACATTACCAAATAGAATCAGTATAATCAAAATATTAAAGTAAATGTGCCACTAAGTACTTAGTTCATAGTTTTATATCTATATATGAAAAGTTATTTAAAAGTATTATGAAACAAGGCTTGCACCAAATTTGGGTATCTACATTCACCTCTTTTTAATCTAGAATTTTAGTGGAACTAAAAATACTAGATAAAATAGAAAAGAAAATGTAAACTTGTATTGGTGATTGTGAATCTAGGTCTGTTGTTTATTCTAGTGTTCCTAAAAAATATGATGTATGAGATTACATAGATTTATACTCAGATAAAGAAAATATAATTAGAATGAATAAATGTATTCAACGAACAAATAAACCTATATGTTTGTTGTATAATGTCACTCAAGGAGTATACTCATGGAGTGTGTTGTTGTTGTTAAGAGTGGAGATGTTGAGGGTCAACAATTGACCCAGTCATTATGGAGAAGGAGAGGGAACTTGTAGTCTTGTTAGTTTTTCGGCCATGGAAATAGACAAGCTTACCAGTGGTTATATGAAAAATTGTTTTAAGATGAAATGAAAACTCTATGTTGGGTTAAGGAGTGTTATGTTAAGAATCATTGAAACTTAAAACGTCACTAAAAATGAATAAACCATTGAAAATTGATTATAGATTAAATTGTATTTTTTCTCAAGTTATCTTCACGTGAACAAAATGTATGATTAAAAGGGTATGAAAAAATTTTGTGCCCATCATGAATGCATGTATTAATTGTTTGGTTTCAATCAATGTCAAATAGAATGCATGGTCAAAAAAGAATGTAAAATATCCATGCCTACATCATGACTATTGATCTGATGAGTGTGAAGTGTAATGACAACCATTTTCCATCTAACTATAAATTTTAATATTTTATAATAATATGAATATTTTTCATGCCCTGTAAATATGAAAGTGTGTATGTGTGAATGAATCAATATCATGCCCCCTGAAGCTATAAGTGTTTATAAATTAGAAGCATGCTCCCTATTTGTAAGTATGCATGAATTATTATTATGCCCCCCAAATTTTTACTTGAAGGTTTTGAATTTATGGAGAGAATTAAAATTAGCTCTGACTTTAGCTAAAAATAAAGTTATCTATCATCTAATATCTCCTAGATTAATTAGTTATTAATCTAGTAGTGTTATAAGTGTGATTGATAAAAAATAATGCACTGAATAACTTCAAATTAAGCTACTAAAACTTTATGGTTCTCCAATATAAATACTAGTAGTAAAAATTAGAGATAATAACATGAAAAACAATTTTTCAAAAAGAATTATTGTGTCACACTTGTGCACAATATTTTATTAATAATAAAGGCTTAAACTAGTCAATAAAAATAAATTCACATGTCAAGTTAATGATAAATTAAGACATTTAATTAAAAATTAAGTAAACTAAAAATAGATTCAAAAAAATATACTCTAAGATAACAAGTTTAACTCATTGATAAGATATGGACATCATGTAAGAATCTTCTTCGTCGGTTAAGCAAATATGCACATTCATATGCACACTAGAAAAGTGAAAGTCTAAAAATATAACTCCAAAAATATAATTTTGACTAAAATAATTTTAAATTAAATTAACTAAATATTTAGTGAATTAGACTCTAAAAGACACTTCTAGATATTTTTTAGGAAGTTCCTAGAAAGTATTTGAAAATGACCAAACACTTAATATATGACATAAACCAATTAAATAACCCTAATAAAATAATAAATAAAAGAAATGTAACATTAATACTCAAGTTATCATATTAATATCATATTCAACATTACCCCCTTTGATGTAAAGAGGAGAAATACCTATCATCTCTTTAAATCTTTCATGAATCTATTTATGCAATTCTTTGGTGAGAATATCAAAAAATTGATCTTCAATTCTCAAATACTCAATGATAAAATAATTATTATTGAAAAATATTTGAAAAAATTATGTTTAAATTTAATGTGCTTGGTTCTAGCATATAAAACTAGATTCTTGGACAATTGTGTTTCCCCATTATTATTACAAAAAATCTGTGTTGGCTCAAGTCAAACATATATGAAATTAACTAAGAATATTCAATAATAACTATTTGTAAGCTGATTTAAGGGCTATATATTAAAATTAAATATAGGATAA
The DNA here is from genome assembly GCA_037957365.1 of Torreya grandis. Taxonomy (NCBI): domain Eukaryota; kingdom Viridiplantae; phylum Streptophyta; class Pinopsida; order Cupressales; family Taxaceae; genus Torreya; species Torreya grandis. The sequence goes on along the minus strand of JARHVA010006515.1, from coordinate 610,217 downwards.
TTTAATTATATCTTATTTTTGTGAAGACTAAAAAACTAACCTAATTTCTAATGTGAAGCAATATCCTAAAGTTAACTTCCTGTCATCAAGAGATCCTCCCCAATCTAAATCTATGTATCCATTTATACATAATGAACTTTATAATATGAAATTAATACCATAATTATAAGTAAATTTTATATATTTTAAAATTATTTTCACTACTTTCAAATGTTTGAATGACAAATCACCCATAAATATAGAAACTAGTAAAACCCCATAACTAATATCATGGCTTGTCATTGTGAAATAAATAGAAAACCCCACCATGATTCTATAGTTTTTTTCATAGGTTGAAGGAATTCCATCCCCTCTCATAATTTTTTATCCACTTGTAATTGGAGTGTCCATAGGCTTAGAATCTTTAAGACTATATTTATTTAACATGTCTTGAGCATACTTAATTTGACAAATGAATACTTCATATTTATTTTGATATACTTACATGCAAAGAATTAGTCAAATATAATTTATCTCATATTATTATTTCTTATATTACTTGAATCTATTCAACATATCCATAAATATACTTGTAAATATCATCTTATCTACATAGAGACAAACATATAATAGATTAAAATATAAAGGGTTGGTTCATTTTGAATTCTTATAGAGATTTTATCCAATAAATAGATATTAATTATTGATTACAAATATATTAGATCTTTTATTTACCTATAAATAGACTTATTCAGCTCATATACCTAGAATTATTTACCTTTCACCTCAAAACCTAGTGGCTGCCCCACATACATTTATTCTCCAAACACTCCATTTAATAATGCACTTTTCATATGCATTTGATGGATTTTACATATTTTATGAGTAAATATAGTAATAATTAGTATTATATTATTTTTACATGGCAAAAGTGGATAATTATCCTCATATTCAACCCCATATGTTTGTGCAAACCCTTTTGCATCTAGTATATCTTTTAGTTTATCAATTGTACCATCATTCTTGAATTTGGTCTTATAAATTAACTTGGTTATAATGACATATTTATTTAATAGATACTAAACTAAATTATATGTATCATTCATCTTAATTGAGTTCATATGTAATTTCATAGCATTAAACTATTATTTCTTATAACTAGCTTTTGCATAATTTATAGGTTCACTAGGCACAAATGGCAATACAAATATAGTATTTTCATCATAAGCACCATAAAAAAATCACATTCCTAATGTTTAATAATTGTTATTATATTATTATAGTTTTTATCTAACATTTTATTGGTTGAATGTAGATTCAATAGATGTTTTTACTTGGTTGGTGTTGATGAAGATTGATTACTAGTCTCTTTTGAAGAGCTAGTATTATTTCTTGTTGAAATAGAAACATGTGTAAGAATTTGTAACCCCTCAAAATAAAATTCAAGAGGTTCAACCCATTCAATTATGACTTATTTATCTATATTATCATAATCAACATACATCTCATTTTCAAAATATTTATAATCCTTATAAATAATTATGGATTTACTAGTAGGATTTTAAAACTTATATCTTTTACTTTCATTACTATATCTTGTGACATTATGATCAATAATCTTAAGATCTAGATATGGAGAAAAATAAACATCATTTATTTCACCCTTACCTTGAATTTTATTTATTTTCACACTTCCCTTTCCTTTAACTTAGATGATCTTTATATCTCATAATTGCATTTGGATTTTGAAGGAGTCATATAACTTGTTAAAATGATCTTTGTGACTTGCCATGTGATTTGAACAAACTGAATCAAGAGACGACTAATTATTTTCATATTATATTCTTGTTGACTTTATAATTAACCCCAAAAATGATGTGAGACTCACTAATGTCCTATCAAGGATTTACACACCTGCGAGGACCCAAGCACTTCAACCAAAAGTGCACAGGTGCTTTCTCATCTACACTCAAGCTTAAGATACAAACGTAGGTCTGTAAGACAACATAATAATGATTTATGCCTTCATAAAGCTCCTAACATGCATTTTATCACATAGGATTCTATGATGAATATGGCTAAGAGGTGCACAAGTTAAAATGTATAATCCTTAGGTTCCAAATGTTTAAGTAAAGGTAGAGTGTAGGAAGCATCTATGAATCATGAAGAGCATGCCTGGAGTCTTCGATATTCATGCACACCCTTAGTTCAATTATGTATCATATATAACCAATTAAATTCCATGCCCATGTGTATCATCTTACATTAGTGACCATATATTGCATAAGAATAGTGCCCACATGTCCTCTCATAGAGCTGCACCCAAGACCAATCATGAAGCACCATGTGTCAAGTGGTAACATGATATAAATAAGGTCATTAGAGGAAGTTGAGATGAAATCAAGGCATTATCAGAATGATTAACTATATAATCAGATGCTAGATTTAGGACTTGAGTACACACCACCCTCTTACTTTGTTAGATAAATCTTTCATTCCCTTATGCATATGCATATCTAGAATGATCCTACCACCAACTCTAGGTCCAATCACTAAACAAACTTTAAGAAGCATGGAGGTGATACCAAAAAAGTATTTATGGCTACATCTACCACCCCAAGTGGTGTATTTATTGTAAAATAATCTTGTTTACTATAAAATCCTATTTATTCACTTGTAAAAGGGTCAACACATTTACAATAACCTTATGCTACTAAAAATTTCCCTTCATGATCACTTGTATTGGCTAAATCTTGTAGTATAATGAGAATTAAGTTCACATCCTCCTATTATTCTAATGACATGCGTGTTATTTTCATTTGTTGATCCTTGAATGTGCGTAACGTTCACCCCTTTTACCATTGTCTATTCCTAACACCTCCTCATTAAACTTGGAACTCACTTGTAGGTCATATTCTGTGCACACTCAGGTCTATGTTGATATTATTTGTGGACCATTTTTCATCCCTCTCAACGTTTTACTATGTTATCGTGCCTTCATGAAAAACACTTATGAACTTGAAGTATCCTTGGTGGAAGCTATGTAATATTATCTTGTGCTTAAAGGTTTATATTGTGTTTAAGGTAGTAGGAGTGCTCACTCTATTTTGGGTGAATCACCTGTTTATGTTTTAGCATTTATTACCATCGCCCTCCCTTTTTATTAAATATATTAGGTTTAGATTAGTAGTATATTACCTTTCTACTCTTTAAACCTATGTGATAGTCTTAAACTAAGTGCACGTAGAATAGAAGGAATCTGACCCACTCCAATAACTCATCCCAAGGAGTGCAAGGGTCCCATGCCTTGGGTATGTTCCAATAATTGTGATTAGACAATATCTACTCATGCATGTAGTTGAGTGATAATACTTATATGGTCAATGCCATATAATATTTCACCTCATGTAAGGCCTCTACACTAAGCTTCCCCACACCACAAAACATCTATGGATGCAAGTTTTGAATGACAATAGTTTCTGATATGCCTAGTGGGACCAATTAAAGAAATGCTAAATAATTGGTGCCATATTTGGCTAACAAGTGTAGCAGACACTCAATAAGAGCACCTGGAAACTCCAAACATCTTTGGTTTATAAAGATCAACTGTTATCTATATGCCTAGAAGAACAAGATCATCTACAAGAAGAATTTATTTCCATTTCACTAAGCTTCTAGTGCCATCTAGAAGAAAGGATAAAGCATCCTTATCCCCTATCAAAATGAATGACACAAGACAATCATCCCCTATAGTGTAGTCTACCCCTCTATTTCGAATATTCTCTATGCCTGAAAGAAGCTTATTCCCTATCCCATTCATGGTTGTACCAAAGAATCAATTATTTTTGCCTTTTAATAGAGGTATTCCATTAGTTCTCATGTAGTATGATGACATTGCAATTATGACCCTCAAAATTTTATCCTATTTTATAGGAAAAAACTAAACTTCTCTAGTAGAACACATTCAAGATATTACAAATATTTGCTTGGTACACCATGTCACTAAAGATAATGCCACAATTAGACTACTCACCTCCTCATTCAAAGGAAAAACCCTCCAATGGTACTGAGGCTTGAGACTAAACTCCATTCATAACAAGGATGAACTTGGCAAATATTTATGCAAATAGTTTAAAGACCAAAGTGATCACTTATCCCTGATAGAGTAGCTCATGACCATAAAGTGAATATTACATGAAATGATGGTTGACATCAAATTTATATTCTAGAGAGTTTAGGATATAATCCCACCCTTTTTTAATCCATATCCCAACACTACATTCTTATATTTCTTAAAGGATCTTAATAGAAATATAACATTGATGATTTAGTCCATGGGAGGTGTAGTCCTCCCTAACACTTATGAAGTGGTGGTGCATGCAGAGAATTATTTTATCCAAATGAGAAAGATTGTACCTAGATCCCCTATGCCTATATTCACAAATCTGGTGCCTAGTAAAAAATTCACACTACCTATGTTAGCACCTATCCCTACTATAATAATCCCACCTACTCCATCCACCACTTATTATAATGAATTGCATGAAGTGAAGATGCTATTGTGAAGCTTTGGGAATGAGCTAGTTGCCCTCAATATGCAATAAACAAAATATCCTAGATCTCACCAACATTTCACTCAGTAATACTAGTCAAACATACCTCCTTACCAAGGTGGCATGCAAACACAAAATTAACTTACATATTGTATAATGCCTTATGCATATAAATCTAATGCTACCAACACCTCTAAAGCCCTTGTTCTAATATAGAATAATCTAGCATAGGATTTTGAGTGGTGATTTCCATGCAAACAACTACATAATCAAGATACATGCATGAATGGGATTCTAAACCAATCACTCATGATACAAAGTTTTACCTAACAAGAATAAAATAATAGTACAACTTCACATGAAGAAGGACTCTAAGTGTCATCTCAAACACAAGATGGGTTTGCTTTTGACAATTGGCAAGAAGAAGACTTTAACTATGTAAATCAACGTACTATGCCTAATAGAGGAAACACCCTAGTTGATTTCAATGCCAAATTCAAAATAATATCTTAAAAGGAGGCTAAAATAGCCACAATTCCCTTGTCTTCAGTTCCCCAAGTTACTCACACATGTGCACAAGATAAGATGCCTATGTAACCTTTGCACTCATAATAAATGGCATAGAAAGAAGGGCCACCTCAATTTAGTATACCAACACCAAAGGAAACTATTCCCTTGAAGCCATAATTAAAAGGGTCTTAGATCCCCTTCAACATAGTAGAGTAGATAAAGAAGATAAACCTCAATATAACTATGTGGGATGTGCTTACTATTCCATCTCAACAAAACCTACTTCAAGATGCACTGAAAGGTTTATAGGAATGTTAAGCCCTTCAACTTCCACCTTATACTTCTACAAGTCTATGTAAATCTAGAGTAGAAGAAGAATAAATGTGTAATAGTAATAAACCACCCCCATTCTATGTCTCCCTAATCATCAGCCAACATTTGGTACATAATTGCATGATCGACTCTAATAGAAGTAGCTTAGTAATGCCTAAGAAGATTATAGATATGCTTAGAATTATGTATTTCCTTATGGAAAAAGTAGTGGTCTAGCTTGATGAAATGATATTTAAAATTGTAGGGGTAATCAAAGATTTGAATCTCACACTACATGCATGTCCAAGCCTCTCCATTACACAAGACATCATAATTATTGAATTACCTCCCTATTTTCCCATCTACCTCTCTCAAGACTTTACAACCAAAATGGGTGGGTATTTGTCTTCAAATTGGTCACATATAATTTTTGAGAACTAGATATGCAACCAAAGTGACCATAAGTGTGGATATGATCTTCAAAAGTCACATTGAGCCATACTCTCCTAGCCCTATTGAGAAAAACTACGTGATGTTTGATGAGGAGGATCCTATCCTCCACAAGGTTATGCCACCACTTGATGAAACCCTTGATAATATATTTAATGAATGGTCACATGAGCATTTTGAGTGTGATCTATATGATAAAATGGATACTAAGCTAGACACATATTGCATCATGGAGGAAAATCCCACACTGCCAGAGCTCATGAAGGTGTATGAGAACCCTGAAGGTTTATAGAAATTATACTTTGATGGCTCTCAAAGTAAGAATGGCATAGGAGTTGTTTTCATGTTGGTCACCCCCAAAAGGTAAAAAAAATTCCATGCCTTTATTCTACATTTTTCTTACATGAATAATGCTATCAAGTATAAGGTGTTGATCTTAGGCCTCTATCTTGTACAAAACAAAGGAATCAAGATGCTTAAAGCATTAGGAGATAGTGAGTTGGTTTTTATAAAGGTTAAAGTGTAGATTATGAATAAGAATGTATTTATGAAAGATTATAAACATAGAGTTTGGGATATGATAGAAGGCTTTGATGCATTCAACATAATTTCCATACTAAGGGTGTAAAATACCAGTACAAATGGGCTTACGACTGTAGGGTGTAGTATGACATCCTAGGTGACATGATGAAAAAATATGAACAACTCATCAAACTCATGGTCAGATCAGAAGTTCTTGACAACATGGAGAATTGGTAGGTGTTTGAAATTGATAAGTAGATCATCAACTTCCTATAGGATGAGGTAGAATTTTATGCCATGAACCAGACACAACTATGAGCCCAATATGAAGGTTAAGTCATCTAATTAAAAGGGAACAAGATACCAAAAGGGTTAGTCACCCTAGAAAGCATCTTTAATAACAAAGATCAATTCAAAGGAGAAAGGTGCAACATGACATTCAATGAGGATATCTCTGTGATTGTAGTCATTTTAAAGGGTAAAACTCTTAAAAGAAGGTAAAATATGCTTTGTGACAAAGATTGAGAGCTTTATTCAACTCAGTAGGTGATATTATGCCATATTTGCATAGATCTGTAAGGACCTTAGAGGATTTGACCCAAGGTTAACATAGCACACAATTGAGCTCTATTTTGATGCCTGACCCATATGCTAAAATTAGAGGCCTATCAATCCAAAGCTATATCCATTGATGTGAAATGAGCTCTCCAAACTCATTGAGGCCAGTATAGTAGTTCCAATCAAACATTCCTCCTGGGTCACCAACTTGGTATCAGTGCAAAAAAAAGAGGGGGGAGATATGTCTTTGTGTGAATTTTTGGGAATTGAAAAAGGCTTCCCTCAAAGACCACTAACCTCTCCCACCAATGGAGTAAATATTGTAGATAGTCATAGGTGTGGAAATATTTTCATTGTTGGATGGTTAATTAGGCTATAACCAAATCTTTATATGAGTATGACCATTAGAAAATTTCATTCACCACTAAGTGGGGAACCTTTGCATACCAATGCATGTTGTTTGCTTTGACAAATGCAGTCACATCCTTTCAGAGAGCCATGGATATAACATTTAAGGAGCTCATCAATAAGGTCATCCTATTTTACCTTGATGACATGAATAATTTTTTTAAGTGTGCAATGGACCATTTATATCATCTAGAGTAGGCCTTTTAGAAATTCTATGAGTTTATAATATCTCTAAACTCTAGAAAATGCATCTTCATAGTGCATAAAGGCACCCTCATTGGTCACATTATCTTCAAACAAGGACTCATGATTAATCCAGAATAAATTAAGGTGATGTCATCTCTCCCTCTTCCAAGCCACAAAAAGAGTCTCCAAATCTTCTTAGGGATAATCAACTTTTTGATAAGGTTTGCGCCTAGTTTTTCCATCCTAACCAAGCCCCTCACTACAATGCTAAAAAATAATGCTACAATCAGCTAGACATGCAAGCGCAAGTAAATTTTTGAATCTATCAATCATGCCATCACTTAGGCCCCCACATTAACAACCTAGATTATAGTAAGGATTTTATCCTTTATACATTTTCTAGAGTTGAATGTATTTGAACCATCCTGATGTAGTAAGGCAAAGATCAATTGAAGTAACCAATTGCCTTCTTCAACTAGGTGCTAAAGGATTATGAGTTGTGTTACAAATTTTTAGAGAAGCACACCCTCATAGTTGTGAGATTTCTCAAGAAATTTAGGCATATGCTATCCAATAATAAGATTCAACTCATGGTCATGCACACAAAAATAAAAGAGTTCTTACTCAATAAGGACACCAATGAGAAAAGAGTGGGCTAGATCATGAAGGTGATGGAATGTGATGTGGACATCTAGGTCACCAATCTGGTGCAAAGAAAGGGACTCTATGAGCAGATGGATGAGGTGGTAAAATTGAAAGACGATGTAATCTTAGTGTCACATGAAGGAGAACATGCAAATGAATAAGTTGTGACTAACTTGGTGCAGGATATAAGAGCCTTCCTATAGCACAACATATACCCTCTTAGCATAGATAAAGCTAAGCACAAACATTTTATATTGTAGTCTCTCCCTTATGTGCTCATATGAGGTGCTCTTTTCTAAAAGGATCTAAATGGATCTCTTCTAAGGTGCATAAAACCAGATCAAGTGAGAAAAATTCTTCAAGAATTACATGATGTTCTTGTGAGATTCCATTATTCACCCAAGACCACTTTCATGAAGATCATATGAGCTGGCTATTATTGGCCAACTCTATTCAAATATGCACATGCATATGTGTGAAATTTAAATAAGTGTACCTTCTTTATAGGCAAGTAAAGGCTAAAATCCTTACTATTTCACCCAGTTCAAGCTGATCAAACTTTTGCATAATGGGTCCTAGATTTCATAGACATGATTAACACACCTTCTAGTGATGGGTATAAATGGATCCTCATAGCCACTGACTATTTCACAAGGTGGACAGAAGAGGTTGTGCTCAAGGAGGATAATTAGACATATATGGTTTCCATACCACTATTATCTTTGATAATGTGTTAGCCTTCCTTGAAACTAGAATTGGTGAATGGGCCATCAAGCACAACATCTATTTGAGTGCCTCATCAAATTATTACCAACAAGGTAATGGTCTAGCCATGTCCATGATAAAGAAATTGATTCACGTCATAGAGAGGACTCTATAGGATAACCAAAAAACTTGGCATACTAAGCTCATAACCACCCTTTGGGTTGATCGAATCATGCCCAAGAAAGTGTTAGGAAACTTGCCTTTCACGCTAGTAAATGGAAGGGAAGCTAGATTACCATCATCCCTTGAGTTTCCTTCATTAGAAATCACACATCAATTAGAACTGCTTAAGAATGATCCCATTGTGGTAAGGTTATTCAAGCTAATGGAGCTCAAGGAAACTATAGTGTAAATTTCACATACCATGTAAATCCAATAGATGCAAACCAAGAGGGTCTTTGACAAAAGGGATAATGATAAGAGATTTTAGGAGGGAGACCTCATGCTCAAATTAGATGCAAATAGAGTGAAATCTATCAGTCATACTAAATTCGATGCAATATGGAGTGATCCATATATTATAACCAATTGCAAGCAAACCAACACCTTCCAACTTACCAAAATGAATGGAGAGGAGTTACCAATCCCAGTTAATGGGATTCATCTTAAACACTATCTCTATTGATCTTTATATAGTTGTAAATAAGTAGAGTAGGTACTTTGAATTTCCCTAAGTGTTTTATGCTCCTTATTTTAGATTAATTTCAATTGCTTCAAGCACTTGTGCATAGTGTTTTCTTAGCTTAGATATTTTCCTCTACACACCTTTGGTGTAGTTCTTGTTTTTTTAGGTGAAGTCTCAATTCATCTAAAATTTTAGAGGTTCATAGTTGGTTCATTCACAAGTAAAGGGACCAAAAGTCCTAAAGAATCCATACCCAATGGATTGTTAAATATTACTAGGTTCCTACTTAGTAGGCAAGTAGCCAATAGAGGTCACCAAAAGTGTTGAATTTCCAAGTCACCCCCCAAATGGTGTGAGACTTACCAATGTCCTATCAAGGAGTTATGCACCTATAAGGACCCAAGTACTTCAAACAAAAGTACATAGGCACTTTCCTATCTATGCCCAAGTCCAAGATACAAATGTAGGTCTACACAATAACACAATAATGATTCATGCCTGCCTAAAACTCTTAACAAGCATTATAGTACACAATATTATACAATGCACAAAGTCAAGAGGTCCAAAAATTCAAATGCCTAATCCCTAAGTTCTAAATGTTTAAGTAAAGGTAGAGTGTAGGAAACATCTATGAAGCATGAAGAGCATGCTTAGAGTATTTGATCTTCATGATTGCCCTTAGTTAAAGTCTACTTCATGCTTAACTAATGAATTTCCATGCCTGTAAGTAGGATCTTACATTAGTGCCCCTCTATTTCATAGGAATAGCACCCACATGTCCTCCTGCATAGCTAAACCTAAGACCAATCATGAAGCACTATGTGCCAAGTGGTAGCATGATATAAATAAGGTTGTTCGAGGTAGTTGTGAGGAACTCAAGGCATTGTTATGATTATTAAATGCATAATCAGATACTAGATATCAGGGCTTGAGTACATACCACCCTTTAACCTTATCAAATAAATATTTCATTCCTTTATGCACATGTATATCTAAAGGCGATCTTGCCACCAACTCTAGGTCCAATCATCGAATAAACTTCAAGAAGCATGGCCATGGCATCAAAAAAGGATTTAAGGCTACATCTACCACCCCAAGTGGCATATTTATTGTAAAATATGTTTATTCACTATAAAATCTTGGTTATTCACTTATAAAAGGGTCAACACATTTTTGGTAACCTTATGCTACTAAAATTTTCCCTCCATGAGCACTTGTACTAGATAAATTTTGTAGACTAATGAGAATTAAGTTCACCTCTTATTATTTTGATGATCTCTGTACTATTTTCATTTTTTGATCCTTGATTGTGGGTAATATTCACCCTTCTCACCATTTTCCATTCACAGTACCTCCTCCTCGAACTTAGAACTCACTTATAGGTCATATTTTGTGCACTTAGGTCTGTGTTGATAGTATCTATGGATCATTTTTTGTCCCTCTTAGTGTTACACTAAATTATTGTGCCTCCATGTGAAACACTTATGCACTTGGAGTATATTTGGCAGAATCTATGTGATATTATCTTGTCCTCAAAGGTTTGTATTGTGGTTACAGTAGTAGGAGCATTGGCTCTATTTTAGGCACATTGCCTCTTCATGTTTCAAATTTTATTACATTCTCCTTCCCTTTTATTGAAGATCTTATGTATAGATTCGTGGTAGATTACCTTTCTACTCTTTAAGCCTGTGTGCTAGGCTTAAACCAGGTGCACCTAGAATAGAAGGAATCTGGCCTACTCTAAAGGCTTATCCCAAGGTGCACAAGGGTCCTATGCCTTTGGGATGTTACCATCATTGTGATGATATAACTCATTATTGTACTATATCTAATTTATAATACATCTACACCCAATGCCATTGACTCTTGCACTTCGTGTAAGGCCTCTGTGCTAAGCACCCTACTTCAAAGCTTCCTCACACCACAAAGCATGCACTGGTGCACTTTTTGAATGACAAAAATTCCGACATTACATGTGAAAAAATAATATGATCCATCTTAAGAATCACCTTTTTAAGTTTTAAAACCCTTCTTTTCACTCTCTTGATTAGCTTAATTCTTAGTCACTAGTATCCTACAATATTTTATCACGTGTCCTAGTTTTTTACAATAATGATAAGTAAAGTATTTCTTGGTATTACCTATGAAGTTAGATTAATATTTTCAATTTGAATTTGAATTTTTTGAACTCCATTAATTATAAATTTTATTTTTTGATTTGGTCTTTGAAGCCCTTGCCTTAGTTTCAAGTGTATGTTCTTGATCAAGTTATAGATACCTTGTATATAGTCTCATTTTATCCTCATAGTACAAGATAAAACCCACCAACTAATCAAAAATTATAATTTACATGTCCTTACACTTCTCAAAAGTGATCAAACTATGCAACCACTTTTAACTTAAATGTCTCAAATTTTTCTTTACTATAACAATATCTTGTATAGTTTCTTTATAACCCTCATTCTATGCATTAATTCATTTATCCTTGTGAAATATTATCCAAATCATTCATTATCTAGCATTTTAAAATTATATAAAATCATTGTAGGAGTTTGGATTTTTTATTCTCTTACCTAATTTTATCCTTGATATGAAGTATTCCATGCCTCATGAGTATTTTTTAACCAACAATTCTTAGACAGATGTCTGGGTCTATGGAATTTTGAAGATAGAAGAAATTTTGTGCATCCATCTTTTATTTTTATTTTTTCATTCTCTTTTATATTGACAAAAAATATTATAATGTCTAGGTGGTGTGTATCCATGAATAAAATTATCCCAAACTCCCTTCCAAACAATTTTTCTCGTCAACTGATCTCTTCAATATTCAAAGTTGTCACCTTTCAAAACATGAATATTCATAAAAGCATAATTCAAAGAAGCCATGATACTCTTGATAATAAATTAAAACACTTATGAACATTTCTTTAATTTGGTTATGATATTAAATGAAGGTTTTAAATGTATGGAGGGAGTGCAAATTAGATTCAATTTAATCTAAAAATGAAGCTAGATATCATCCAATCTATCCTAGAATTACTAATTGTTAATATAGTAGTGTTGTAAGTGTGATTGATAAAAAAATATGGACTGAATAATTTCAAATTCAGTTACTAACACTTATTGTTTTTCTTTTTGTGAATACTTAAAAAAAGTTAGAGATAAAAATATGAAAAAAAAATATATAAAAATATTTATTGTGTGGAACTTGTGCACAATCTTTTATTACTAATAAAGGATAAAAATAGCCATTTACAAGAAACTTGCATGAAAATTTAATGTTAAATTAAAACATTTACTTAAAAAAATAATTAGACTAAAAATAGGATACAAAAAATAGACTCTAAGATAATAAGTTTAACTCATTGATAAAATATAGACATCATGCAAAGATCCTCTTCATCAGTTAAGTAAACATGCACACTAGATAAATAGAAGTCTAAAAATAGAACTCTAAAAGTATAACTTTAAAAATGTACCTCAAAAAAATAATTGACTAAAACATCTTTAAATTCAGTTAACTAAACATTAAGTGAATTGGATTCTAACTAACACTTTTAGTTATTTTTTAGGAAGATCCTAGAAAATGTCTGAAATTGATCAAACAATTAGTCCAGGACATAATTGAATTAATTAATACTCTTAAGCTAATAAAAAACTAAATAAACCAAATATAACATGAATAATCAAGTGCCCATATTGACATCATACTCAATAGTACCAATTGATTAGAATTCCATGTATATGTATTTTAAATCTAATAATGTATATATTAGATCTATGTGTATGTAGAAAAATGTAATTATTATTCCTATAAATTATATGCATATGCCCATGCATACACACCTAATTTTTTATGAATATGTGCTCACGAGTATGGAAAGTGAGTGAATATTCCCCTATGATTGGTATCAATGTGCCAAAATCTATAATGTATCTAAATAATTTGTATCATGTGTAATATGTCAAACTCTGATAATACTAATCATGTATATTGTGCCAAACTATGATAATTTAAAATTATGTAATAATACCAAAGTATACCCCATTATGATTTGAGGTTTTTGAATATCAAATTGATCATATCAAAAAATATATGTAATGAGATAAGCTTGATGATTTGTAAAATTAAATGAATTTGTCTGAATTAATTATTTGAAACATTTATTATATGATCTTGTATCATTGTAATTTGGATTTTGTATGAATCAATTTACATGAAGGCATAGATAAATAATATATATCAGTAAATTTTCATCTCAGATAATAAAAAATAATTTTCACAAGCAATGGCATATATTGAGAGTCAAAAGTTGCCTCCATTTTATAAAATTAGAGCAACATTTTTGTAAAAGGGGAGTATTCACAAATAATTGGTGTATTATATATTGTCATTAATAATCTTGGAATTATAACTATTTAGAATAATGTATTATGTGTGTTCTAATGAAACTAATGGCGAGTGATTTTGATAAATTATGTTCAATATATTCAGCACAAAATTTTCTTAGGTGTTAATTTATAAATTGGATTAGATGTAGTTAAGTAGATGATATTTTGTGATTATAAAACACCTCATTATTGTACACTTGGAAAACTCATACCTTGGTTGTTCCTTTCAGTTATCTACCTTTCCCACTTCTATAAGTTTCATATTCACTCTATCTTTGTGCCACTTGGCCTATATCCCTTAGTCCAACTAGTCTTATGTTGATGATCGAGGTATTCTATCTTGCCCAGAATGCTTAAAATATACTTATCTTCCATCTCTTCAAGTTATGAACCTTTATTTGTTTTCCTGCTCCCTAAATAGTAACATATGGGTTAGACAATAGCATCAACATTACTATCCTATCATAATGCAAGTGCCCACTACCCTAAAGTCATCCATTTTATAAATAAAACATATCTTAATGGTTGGCCTAAGTGATTTAATGTGAGTTATTACTCCAAAGGGATTGATATAAATAAAATATCAATTTTCATTCATTCCTCACCTAGAAATGACCAAAGAGACCAAGGAAAATTATTAAAAGCATTTTTTCAAGAATTTAATTGATCAAAACCTCCATATTTACATACTATTCATAAGTAAAACAAATCTAAAGGTATGAAGTACTAAAGGAGCAACCCAAGATCTTGATTTTGCAAATTACAAGTTAGGTTATTGTTGTACTTGTACACACATTATATGATTCACACATAAGCTAATACATAGGAGAGAAATACATTAGTTTGAGGCCCTCGTCAGAGTATTGACTATGTAGGCAACATCCTATAATATCATGGTCATTTGGATTATCTTGACATCATGTGACCACTAACCCATTTTTACCCAGGGTCACATTGAATATGGAAATATAAGGTTTTGTCATTTCACAAGCAACAACTATCCATTACCCAAATTTGAGTGCACCAAAGGAAAGTTGAACTATAAACTAGAAGCATTTAGGTGGTTGCATCATATTTTAATAGATATTATATACAATACGTTGGTGTCAAACCTAGACAATAACATCAACATAATTATCCTAAGCTAATTTTATCATCCAAAGAACCAAAGGCATTAGATCTAGAATCTGATGACTATTCTAGAATCTACTACCTACTTGATTTCAACTTGTTTTAGATCTAAAACTATATTATCAAAAGAATAAGTTAAGTACTTCACTTATTTATCATTTATATATGTAGCATAGATTTACTTTCCATATTTAGACTATCTTAGCATAATAAATTTAGTGTATGCTTATGTTTGTGTTTAACATCTAATTGGCCTGCTATAGATCTAATTATCACCCTTATGCCATTTCATTTCTATATACCCCTTTAAACCAAATCTAATGTTCTAAAAACTTAAATTTCATTTTGGGATTAAACATTTGATGAACCTGATCTTTGAAAATCAAACCCTAGGTCACTTAGGGTTTTATGATTGTTTTAATTTATTACAAATCTTAAATTTTTCATTTGTGAAGCAATGAAAAATGTTAGTGCAAAAAATTGATTTCAAATGGAAGATAAAGAGGCATTGATTAAACATATCAATAATAACAAGGGATTAAGATATATATTTTTATATATTAAAAGAGATGAAATAAGTAAACAAGATAAAACTAAGGTTGCCTTACCTTGTAATGGTGAATTCTTATAAGATATTATAACTCAACCTAAACTTATCAACCTAAATCTAGTAGGGGCATAGATTATGATTTTAAACCTTTATTCCCTAAAACTACTATTGATCCACCTATCATGGAATTACCCATTATTTAAACACAAATACTAGTCTAAATACCTATTACTACTCAAAACATGTTTTCATCCCCTTTGGTGACAACTCAACTTGCTAATCTAAATCCCATCAGGGCTATAGTTCAGTCATTCCTTCAAGTTATAAAAACATTGGAAGACAAGATTACAAAAATTAAACAAAAAGCTATAAAATCACCTCATGCCATAGTTTTGTAAGATGTTTTGGATAACCCTCTTACACTTGAAATATATTCACACCCCTTGCCAACTAGATTTTTTGGACCTAAGTTCACATTATATGATGGAAAGGGTGATCTCAAATGACATATTCAAACATTTTATGTATTATGCCTTGACTATGATTCCAATGATAAACGTTTGACCAAATTATTTCCATGAAGCCTCAAGAACTATGGTTTAAGGTGGTTCTACATTTTACCTCTATAATCTATCAAAGCATTCAAACCTCTTGTAGACTATTTCTTAGCATAGTTTTCCATTAACATTTATAAAAAAGTTTCCTATGACCAAATTGTAAAAATCAAACAAGGAATCAATGAACCTATTAATGAATATGTCTTGAGATATAAGGCGTTGCTAGCCAAAATAACCAATCTTATGGAAGATAAAGAGTTAAAATATATATTCAAGCAAATTTTACCTATTCCTTTACATGAGTCCATCATTTTTTTGAAGTTAAAATATTTTAATGACTTATGCCATGTTGTACGAGACCATGAAATGAGGCTTATGTCATTAAATAATCTCAATTATGTAGAAAACACACCAACTTCATCTATATTTGGTACTAAATTCATAATTAAACTAAGTTATAAGGAAAAATATCTTGAGCCTAAAAAGGGAAACAACCACAACAGCTAACGTAGTTTCATAACAATCTAATTGGATTGTCCTATCTAATGTATCAAGGAGACAATTTTCACATTTACTTAAGTCCCCACTTTCATTACTCCCATAGTTACTAGAGTGTCAACTTATATCTCTCCCTCATCCTATCAAAGTTGATATGATTCTACCTCTACCCAAAATATATGATGTGATTGATTATTATGATTATCATCAAGGACCATGACATTATACAAGCATGTGTTTTACCTTAAAGCACAAGATATAAGATCTTATCAATGACCAAAAACTTTCATTTGAGGATCCTCCAAAGGAATCATGATCACAATCTAGCGATCACCATAAAAAAAAACATTGAACAATCCTTTGCAAGACCATTCTAAGAAGGAACCAAAATTCCAATATAATCCACATCCTCCTCCACCACATTATGGATGCCCACTAGATGGGATTATTGGTAGTTACATGAAACGTATACATCCCATGGTTCATAGACCTTCTATTTATTTTGATGATAGTGAAATTAAGGATTATGACTATGATCTTCATTTTTTATTCATTCGAGCATACCTTGACAAATAACCCATATGTAGTGTTATGATTTACAATGGTGCAAGTGATAATATGTGCACAATGATAGTACTTGCACACTTGGGTTATAATCATAATGATTTACACCCATCTACTAGATTAGTTAGAGCATTTGATGGGACCACCCAAAAGGTTCTTGGTGAGATTGACTTGAATTTACAGGTTGGTCATGCACATGTGGTTACTACTATCTTAGTTATCCATTTCACGTGCATCTTTGATATGTTATTAGGAAGACCTTGGATACACACTCTTCAAGTAGTACCTTCTATACTGCATGGGTTTTTTAAATACATTCTTGTCAATCAAATAATTATAGTTTATGGAATTCCATATGAACATACTCTTGAACAAAAGAAACTTATACCTAGACAACTAGCCATCAAGCCTACTTAGGCTAATTCATTAAAAAAGGGTAAGCAACAAGAAATCCCCTTTATTAGGTGGATAGTAATTTAGAGACCATTACATCATAGATAAACAATGGATTATATAGAATCCTAATATTATCCTACACAACATGTTTACATATCTCAATCACCTCAAAATGCATATATTACTGTAATGCCAAAAAACCATACAAATCTCAATGATGGGTTCCAAAAACACTTAATCTTGTTATGCCTATTATTGATTCATGACCAGATTATCTTGTTTTACATATGTAGAGAACCATTGATACCAAAATGAAATATATTACACCTACACATACTCCTCTATAATGTAACCTAGGTATTAAACACTAGATTGATAATGGGGAGATAGGTATGGCCATCGATTGAATGGCACCATAGGATGAGCTTTTCTATTCAAAAAAATACCAAATATACCAAAAAAATCAAAGCATTAAAAACTCTGAAAATACTTTAGGCATTTACATGTTGTATTGGCTCCTTGGCATGCATGTGTTACTTCCATATTGATGGAAAACCTACTCACTTACACCTCCATACACATATGTGTCATAATTCTACTTGAGTGTGATATAGACATACACAAACACATGATACATTCCTATTTTGTATATTGGTCCTTCCTTATATTCATGTCATATTGACATTGGGTATACCATCTTCTTTTATCTTGATAAACACAGGGTATATTATTCAATTATCACTCCAAATTATCATGTTTGAGCTTACATATGTACTTACACATCCCTCTTATCCATGATTAAATATTACATAGGGTACTTGGTCTGCTATACACGTGACATACTTTTCCTAAAACATTGGATCGATGGGATACTATAACATGTTTATGATGGTTGTTTATGCTTTATTTTATACACTTCCTTGAGTGTCTTATATTCCTTTTTAGAGCATTATTTGGAATAATGTTATCCACACTCATTTAATATGTGGTAATTATATTATTTTTAAGATTTAGTGGGGGCATGTCATATTGGCATGGCTTCCATATATTCATAGTTCTTATATTCAATGGGGGCATGCTTTGGAAGCATGTTCTCCATATCTATTTCGTATTCAACATCTCTAATTTAAAGTGGGGGTATGTTTTGGAAACATGTCCTC
Source organism: Torreya grandis (assembly GCA_037957365.1). Classification (NCBI taxonomy): domain Eukaryota; kingdom Viridiplantae; phylum Streptophyta; class Pinopsida; order Cupressales; family Taxaceae; genus Torreya; species Torreya grandis. Next base: position 591,456 of record JARHVA010006515.1, on the reverse strand, counting down.
TACATTAGTACTTATATTATTTTTTAGACTTATCCATATGTAGTGGGAGAATGATTTGGAAACATGTTCTCCACACTTACATATTTATCTAAATTGGCCAAAGCACATAGTTATATGATTCAAATTCATAGTTATGACAAAATTCTATACAATAGTACTATTGTTATACATAGTTTTAGTGTGATACATATCTAAAGTGCATATGCTATGAAATATGTGCCTAATATTAGGAAATACAAAAAAAATTAAATTTTAAAACTCTTTTATGGACTATTACCATACCATAGACTTTTTTATATTGATACTCCACATACTTTTATGGATTTTTATTAAGCCAATCTAGTGCAATAATTGGCTCAACTTTTGGTATGGTTGAGGTGAAAAATCACTCAATATTTATAATTTTTCATGTTATACTTGATCATCCATCCTCAGTAGGTTTTAATAATCATTGGGTTACATGGTTTAACAAGTCTCAACTACTAGGTGGCAACTCACTTTTGCTCCAAAGATGGGGGCGCATGCTTTCCAATTTCTCTATAAATCCTCAAATATATGCACTTTGAATATTTATCTATATTTATCATAATATTATTTTTTATATCCTTAAAATTATATATAATTTTTAAAAATAACTTACCAATAGGAAAGATAATTACATCGACTCATAGGTCAATCACCAACAAAGCACTCAAGTTGGGCACACGTAAAGACAAGGTGTGCATACAAACCTAGGTCTGAATTCCTTTCCTTTAAAAAATGATTTAATTAATATATTAAAGGATTGGAATTTAAATTATATTTTATGATTATATATCACCTTAGTCTTGTACACTTGGAAAAATTAGACCTTAGTTGTTCCTCTCAATTCTCTACCTTTCTCACTTTTACAAGTCTCACACTCAGTCTTTCTTTATACCACTTGGCCTATATATCTTAGTCTAACCAGTCTTATATTGATTACCTAGGTATTATATATTAGATAGAATCATTAAAATTTACTTATCTTCCATATCTACAAATTTTGAACCTATACCTATTCTCTTGCTCCTTAGATACTAATGTTTGAGTTAGACAGTAATGTTGACATTACTGTCCTGCCTTGATACAAGTGTACATTACCATAACGACATCCAATTTTCAAATGAAACATATCATAATGGTTATCCTAAGTTATTTATTATGTATAGGTATTAATCAATTTTAACCTTATTAAATTATAGGGAGAAATACATTCACTTCTTACATCTACCAAAGTGTCTTCTGGCTCTGATCTTCTTATTTGTCTTGTCTTTTCTATACTTTTGGAGTATTGGTGAAGAACCTCTTGATCTATCTTATATTATTTGTCTTCTTTAATGTACTTATGTAGTATTACAAAAAAAAAAATCATTCAGTTACATTCATTCATTCCTCGCTCTGTCAATCACCTTTGTTTACACTCACACACATAACAACTTGGATCAAAAACCTATCTTTGGATTTATCTAACACTATTCAGTTACTTTTCATCTATATAATGCTATAAAAACTCTAATTAGCATACCTAAAAATCCCTAAAACCTCTCAACCAACTCTTTTTACATATCCTTGCTTCTAACTATGTCTTAGGCTTATTCTAGTAGACTTTTTTAAAGTTGTTTTTTTACAGATTAGTACTGATCCTTATGGAAAAACTAGTCTCATCTTCAAACACCATTTATGGCCTTGATATCTTAAACAAATTTTCATGTCAAAATTCATCCTTTAAACTCCTTTTCCAATCCCTTTAAGGCCATTGATCAGGTCTCTTAGGTCAATTAGGGTTCTGTTTACACACAGAACTTAAAAAATTATACCTTACCATAAATTTTCAACCTAAAACCTTAAAAATATTTTAAAACAAATTTATACCTATATTTTCAAAAATTTATAGGTTTTTACATAGGTTAAAAGTATCACAATCACAAATTTTGAGTAAAAACCCTAGTATAGGGTTTGACACAGACTATCATAGCTTGAGAAGGGTTTTAATTAATTTTCTTACATGGGAAGGGGATTAAACCCAATATGAATGGTTTTTAAGGTTTTTTTAAATTCCATGACACCTTTACCAAATGGTATTTTAAAATTTTGACTCCTCTACTCATGTTTTCCATTTTATTTTGTATTAGATTATGTTATTCTTCAAGACTGTGTGTTTCAAGAAGAGACATAATGGTGTTTCCATGTTTCAAAAGGGTTTATAATTCTATGTTGAAGTTTAATTTACCTTATAATAACCTATAATACTTATTCAAAACTTTCATTATCTCTATGACAATCTTATTCTACCATATTTCTTTGTGCTTAGTTTGACTGTAGGATTGTAATTGAAATATAGTCTGTATGCAGGGTCTGAAAGTAAAAATTAAATTGAATATGTATTTAAAGAAACATATGAAGTCACAAAAAAATCCTTAAAAATGTTTCTAATAATCTTATCAAGGCATATGTATACTCATTCAACCTTTACAAACTATTTCTTGGTGCATAAACAAACTGAGTCATCTTTGTTAGGAAACACAATGATTTAAAGTTGGTACATTGTTAATAAAATCCACACAATTACAAAATACTTAAATCTAAAACCACCTTAACAAGATTGTAAATATGTTTATAAATTGTATTCTTTAATTCCAACTTAGTTTTCACTCAGTATTTTCCACACAGTAAGCCTGCTCAGAGCTTATTACTTCATGTAGATAAATAAAATAGGGTATATAAATTTTTTCTTGCAGTTCTCATTTACCAACGTGAAAAAAATATCAAATCACATAAATAAATTAAAAAACACTTTGAAACATATTTACCAATTATTCATAATTGACAAAACATATCTTCATTAATATTCTCCTTGCCTACTCTTTTTACAAAGTCATGACATTGCCATTGTATAGAAAATCAGGACTGTGCTCTTTGTTTGTCCAAACAAGAAACTTTTATTCATTTAATATGGGTTATACATTTATTATATTTTAATAAAACCCATAAAATTTCTTATATTTTAATAAAATTTGACAATAAAACACTTACCTATTTAAAAAGACTCCCAAAACTTGCAATAACTAACTCTAAACTTCTTTTGGTATGTTGAGAGTGTTAACTACCATCAAGATGAATTGTCATGTGCATCTTATATGTGTTGATCACTCTTGAATTATTATTAAAAAATAATCACACAAATTAAAATTTTATAACCTTCATTGGACATGAATGATGCCCCCAAAACTTGACAAGAAGTTTGAATTTTAAAATTATGAGTTTTGGCAAGAAAATACAAAAAGGTTCATAATTTAAATATGACAACTTCCTAACACCATGAAATGATTCCTATAGGCCTAAAATGATTTAATTTTTTTCCCAAAGACTCAAAACATGAAAAATTGACTAATATATACATTGAGGTAGTGATTCTCCTATATCATATTACTGAGGAACAAGAAAAACTTTCCATGAAAGTTATAAAAGATTTTGACTTTGATGTTCTTTGAAATATCCTTCTTCCACTTAGATCCCAAGGCCTATGTGAAATATATATACTTTTTTTATGCTTTCTCATGATGTATCCTGCTTTGTTATTCTCTCTCTTATCCTTCCTCTTGATTTGCACCATCAAGCTAACCATGGGCAACTTCTGCTCATTCTCTTTCCTCCAATGACCTAGACATGAAAAACACATGTCAATAAAAACCAAATATTCCTTACTCCCTTGGTATTAAATTTGTTCTTTGGCTACCATCTCTTCTTATTCATGACTCAAAATTGTCTCCAATGCCAAATCAACTGCCATAATGTTCTCTTTGTCTCCTATGAGACTTAAATCATCTGAATTTTACATGATATGCTACCATATTTTATCTTATTCTACCATGTATAAATTTAAATCACCTTTTTATACCATTAGTGCCAAAAAAATCACCTTATCCTACTACCCTAAAAAAATTTCAAGCACTTTATCATGTACTTCTCCTTCCTTATCTACTGATACCACCTCATTGATGTCAAATACTTCCCTATATGTTGTTGTACCTTATTTTACTTCCATAAAAATTCTAATTAGTTTCAAAGTATCCTCATAAAATTCATCCTCAATAATGTTCAAATTAGAATAATCATCAAACATAACATGAAAATTATTACCTTGTGCTTCTTGGTTCTCCTCGATGGTTCCTTGACTAAAATTGCCTCATTCTTGTTCATCATGAGGCATGGTGCTGCTTCACATTCAATTTATCCTTCCTCTTCATCCTATAATGGATCACCTTCTTGAGGCTAACACAATATTGAATCACCAAACTTAGTTGTCTAATCCATTTAGATTTCATCATCACTAACATGTTGCTCATGCTTCCAATGTTCATGAAACTCTTCACCTATATGTAAACATTCAAATAAATCATTAATCATAATCTTGTGAGGATTTTTATCCCATTTTAATATCTTTATAGGATACCTTTATTTCTTAATTTGTCTTCTCCTCATTTTAATTAACTACTTTAGAGGCCATCTCAACTTCCTCTTTATGCATACACTGAATCTTGGTCTTAACACTTAAAAGATTTGTTATAGTTTTGTCAACACATATTTCATCTTAGCTATCTCCTTCTCTCTCTTTAACCATATTTTATTCACTTATTTATCTTTTTCCATCTTCTTCTTTTGGCACTCTTCACACATCAAGTCCATCTTCTTTACTCTTCACTATCTCTCTCTAGGTCTCTCTCTTAGACCTTTCTCTTCTATTGACAAGCCTTCTCACTTGCCTTATTTATAACTAACTTGGTCTCACTCACTTTAATATCTCTCTATTATACTCAATCTCTTTCTCTTGTCCTCACTGGTACTTCTCTTCTTCTTCTCTTGTCCTTTCTCTAGGACTCTCTTATATATCTCAAGCTCACTTTTGGGATCCCTTCTTGAGATCTCACTAGATATCCTTTTTCTAATCCTTATTGGATTAAGGTCTTTGCCACACACTCTTTATTTCAATTCTATCTCTACTTTTCCTTTCACATATACATGTATCCTCTTTTCTTGTAATCTTTATTAGCATTCTTAATATCTCAAACAACCTTTCCACATAATATCTCAACAATCTCAACTCAATGCACAAACTAAATCAGTACATGTAAACAAAACTCACACATACCTTATCCATAAAACACTCCTACTCTAATACCACATGATGTATAGGGCTTCATCAACTTTGTCTTTATTAAAATAAAAGAAGAAATGCATTTACCCCTTACCTTTGCCAAAGTGTCTTTTAGCTTTGATCTTCTTTTTTGTCTTGTCTTTTTTGTGTTCTTTTATTATTGGTACATAACCTCTTGATATCTCTATCTTTATACTCTTTAATTGACTTATGAAGTATTGAAAAAAAAATTCATTCAGTTACATTCATTCATTCCTTGATCTATCAATCGCCTTTGTTTACACTCACACACATAACAACTTGGATCAAAACCTATCTTTGGTTTTATATAACCTTGTGTAGTTCCTTTGCATATATATCATGATATAAAAACTCTAATTATCATACCTAATAATCTCCAAAACCTCTCAACCAACTCTTGTTACATATCCTTGTTTCTGAATGTGTCTCAAGCTTATTCGAATAGCCTTTATTAATTTTCATCTTTAGACAACCTTTATGGCCTTAATACCTTATAAAAAGTTTAATTTCATAATTCATCCTTTATACCCCTTTTCCAATCTCTTTAAGGTCACTAATTAGCTCTCGTAGGTCAGTTAGGGTTCAGTTTATACATAAACGTTAAAAACTATACCTTACTATACTCTTTCAACCTAAAACCCTTAAAATATTTTAAAACACATTTATACCTATATTTTTACAAAGTTATAGGTTTTCCCATGGGTTAAAAATATCATAATCACCAATTTTGAGTAAAATGCCTAGCACAGGGTTTGGCACAAACTGCCATAGCCTCAATTAGTTTTCTTGCATGGGAAAGGGATTCAACCCACTATGAATGGTGTTGAAGGTATTTTCAATGCATAAAACCATTACCAATGTTATTTTAACCTTTTTACTCCTCTTCTCACATTTTGCATTCTATTTTGTATTAGACTATGTTATTCCTTAGGATTGTGTATTTGAAGAAGAGACATAATGATGTTTCCATGTTTCAAATGGGTTTATAATTATTTATGTAATTTTAATTTAACTTATACTAAACTCTCATACTTATTCCAAATGTTCATGATCTTTGTGACAACATTATTCTACCACATCTCTTTTTACTTAGTTGGGTTGTAGGATTGTAATTGAAATACAATCTGTATGCAGGGTCTAAAAGTAAAAATTACATTGAATATGTATTCCACACAACATATGAATTCATAAAAAAAAACTTAAATTTTTTTATAATAATCTTATCAAGGCATATGTCTACTCATTCAACCTTTACAAACTATTTCTTGGTTCATAAACAAACTCAGTCATCTTTGTCAGGAAACACAGTGATTTAAAGTTGGTACATTGTTAATGAAGTTTACATAATTACAAACTCTTTAAGTCTAAAAACACCTTAAAAAGATTGGAAATATTTTTATAAATATATTCTTAAATTTAAACTTATTTTTCACTCAACCTTTTCCACACAATAAGCCTACTCAGACCTTATTGTTTCTTGTAGACAAATAAAATAGGGTATATAAATGTTGTCTTACATTTCTCATTTACCAATGTGATAAAAATATCAAAAAACATAAATAAATTCAAAAAAAATTTGAAACCTACTTACCAATGATTCCATATTGACAAAACATATCTTCATTAATATTCTCCATGCCTACTCTATTTACACAATCATGCCATTACCATTATACCAAAAATAGGGATTGTGCTCTTTATTGGTCCAAACAAGAAATTTTTATTCATTTAATCAAGCTTATACAATTTTTATATTTGAATCCAACCCATTAAATTTCATATCTTTAATTAATGTTGACAATAAAACACTTACCTTTTTAAAAAGACTCCTAAAACTTGCCATAACTAACTCTTAACTTCTTTTTGTAAATTGAGAGTGTTAACTACCATCATGATGGCTTGTCACGTGAAACTTGTATGGGTTGATAAATCTTGACTTATTATTAGAACCTAACCACACAAATTAAAATTTTGGAACCTTTATTGAGCATTACTGATGCTCCCAAAACTTGACAAGAAATTTTAAATTTCAAATTATGAGTTTTGGTGGGAAAATACAAAAAGGTTCCTAATTCAAATTTGACAACTTTCTAACACCTCAAAATGATTCCTATAGACCTAACATGACTAAAAAAACTTGTCAAAGAATCAAAACATGAAAAATTGATTAATATATACATTGAGGTAGTGATGCTCCTGCATCACTTTAATGTGCATTATTACTCCAAAGGGTTTGATATAAATACAAGATAACCCTCATTCATTCCTTACCTAGAAAATACTAAAGAGAATAAGAAAACTTATCAAAAACACTCTATCAATAATTTAATTGATCAAAGCTTACCTATTTCCATTTGGTCATAGGTACAACACATTTACAAGTCTAAAGTACTAAATGAATAGCCTAGGAGATTGATTTTCCAAGTTACAAGCTAGGTCATTATTGTACTTAATTTACACATATGATATGATTCACATACAATACAACACACATGAAATAACTACATCAATTTAAGGCCCTATTAAAATTATTGGCTATGTAGGTAGTGCCATTTGACATTAGCATCATTAGGGGCACCTCAACATCATGTGTCCACTAACCCATTTTCCCCAAGGTCACATTGAAGATGAAAAGCTAGGGTTATTCCATTTCACAAGCAATAACTATCCATGAACAAGATTTGAATGCACTAGAGATAAGGCAAATTGAAAACCAAAATCACCTAGGTGATCAAATCCTATTTTAATAAATATTTTATACAAGCCACTAACATCAAACCTACACACTAGCATCGATGTAACCATCCCAGGATGACATTACTATCCAAAGAGTTAGATGCATCAGATCTAGAATTTGATGACCATTCTAGAATCTAATTCATGACTACATTTAGCATGTTCTAGATATATAATTGTATTAGCATCAGAACACACTAATTACTTCACTTATTTATCATTTCTATATCTAACATAGTTTTACTTTCAATATTTAGACTATCTCAACATAATAAATTCAATGTATGATTATATTTGAATTTATCATCTAATTGATGTGTTATAGATTTGATTATCACCCTTGTACTATTTTATTTCTATATGCCAATTTAATCAAAATCTCAAGCTAACTCTAAACACTTATATTTCATTTTAGGGTTTAAAAAGTGCATCGTTAAAAATTCAACTATATAAATAGGTTGAGTTTTTAGAATTTTCTAATTCATTTTCACACTATTGATTATGATTTTGACATCAGCTAAAAAGTGTCTTCCCTCACTCTACTAGAGCATTACAAAAAAATGGAAATATTTCCCTCCAAAATACAAAGATCCTACCCCCTAGCCTTGATTATTCTCAAAAATTGGGACATCTAATAGGTCTTTTGCTCTTCCTCAAAATATTTAGTTTATAAACACACCAAATGGAAGGCTCCTTCAAAAGGCTGGGTGAAACTAAATTTTGATGGCACCTCTAAGGGAAACCCAAGTCTTGCAAGGGGTGGTGGTATTATAAGTAACTCCAAAGGGGAGATTTTGGATTCATATGTAGGTCTAATAAGAACCCAAACAAATCACCTAGCTGAGGTAAAGGCTATCCTATGAGGTATACAGTTGGTGACAAGCCTCAACCACAATAAGATCATTATTGAGGGTGACTCATTGAACATCCTAAATGATTTAGAAGGAAAGAATACACCATCACACACCATTAAGTACATCATTGATAATGTTAAAAATATCCTAAATGGGGTACCTCATGTCCAACTCACATACACCTATAGGGAAGGAAACAGGGTGGTCGACCTCCACGCTAGCTTTGGAGTTGATCTCTATATTTTAACTAACTATCATGATGTATGAAACATCCCATATAATTTTATAAATTTTGTACATGCTGAAGGTACCAATGTAATTTTAAAAATGATGCATCTGCATGTTTATGACCTCACCTTGAAGGGGTAGATCTCAATGAGATAGATCCATAATTATTCCAAAGAAAGGGATTTTAAATTATTTTTATGAGATTCTAATGGGACTTCCAAACCACTTATGCTATTTTTGAATTCGTCACTTCCATAAATTTCATCCCACTCATTCTATCTCTATGCACATAGTCTCTATGGGAGGTGATAGGTATAGGTTGGAACCTACTTATTTCAAAGAGGTTTGAAAATAGAAGAAAATATGGAAGAAGCTAAAAAAAGGGGACTCATGGATTTCATGGAATGGATTATAGAACATAATGATGGGATTGCTCATGATTTCATAGTTGCCTAGAACAAGTAGAAAGTGACTATCTATAGCATCATGATGAACATCTCAAAGGAGTTCATCAGGGAAGCCACTACAATGCCATGTACAAGCATAAAAGCCTTTAAAGACTAGTAAAAAAAGTAAGAGTCACTATAGTGATTTTTTAGAACAAACAACTTTGTGTAGATAGACAAAAAAGGCTTTTTCTAAGCTAATATTTTGTGTTACTAGCTTGACATTTGCCTTCAGATCATGTGGTACTTGACACTAGAAGGTAAATACACACCTATTTTCTCCCACCGCTTTCTAATTTTAAATCATTTCATTGGGTATAAAATTAGTTTTCCCTACTTTATTCTTAAGTCTCTTGAGAGTACCATCTTGATGCACCAAGTAAATGAAAAAAATCCCATCCTTAATCAAGGATTGATTCTCCTTCTGTTTAAACATGTCCAAGATCTCTATGGTTGGGAGGTCCCCCCCAGGCATTCCTCCTATAGGGAGGACTCCAAGAGGAATCCTAACATAGGATCCCACCAGCTCTATGATCACACCCCTTAATAGATTTTATCAAAATCCCCTGTAATGACCTTATACTTAAAATGTTTATCCCTAAACTGAAACCCATTACTCTAGAACTAGGAACCCCTATGAAGACAACTTAGAAAGGAAAATCCATTGTTATGAAAGATCTTAAAAAGAATAAAATACAACTTGAGAATTTCAATTTGAAGGTTTATTAAGTAGGTTTGGGTCTAGCCAAACTCATTTAGGATTGAAATGCCCTCCACAAATATGCTGAAGCCATAGTCTAAGATTTCATCCTTTCTACACAGCCCTCTCAGTCCCTTGCTTTTCAACCACCAAAGGTTTCAAAATCCCCCCTCAAGGCTCTCCCAAGGGGGTCCCCCCTTAAGCAATCCCCCTTGTAGGTAAAAATAAAAAGGCACCCCAAAATGATCTTCCTCAAAGAAGTGGCTGAAAGCCTCAAGAACCATACTTGTGCCAAAATTTCAAAGGAAAAACAAATCATTCCTATGAAGGACACTATAGACATTGAATACCCTCAGGAGGGACTATACTCCTAGCTCTATTTTAGTTTCCTATTTTTCATTTCAATTCTCTATATTGTAACATTTTTTTGTCTTTTCAACCTTGTTGTTGGCTTGTTGACTCTATTATATTGCACTCTGGTGGTTTTAGGTCATTATAAAACCTAGATTTTACCTTATCAAATTAAAAAAATGATTTTTAGATTTGAGCTATTATAATTCTAATCCCTTGAGATGCACTACCTTATCATTTTGAGTGTTTATAGACTACCCTACATTCCTAATAGCCTGAGGACTTGGTATGTATCAAAAATTTGACATTCTAACAAAATTTCTCAATAAATTAAAAAAAATATGAATTTTTTCAATTTTGAACTTTTAGATGTTTTAGATTTTTTAGTCATGCCTAAGAGTGATATATCAAAGGATATATTAGCTAGTTATAATGTTATATAGGTAAAACACACATACACTATGGTAGAGTTAGGAGTTTTGTTAGAGCACATGAGATGATATAAATATCAATCATATGGGTATGTACAAGATATCAGAATCTCTACTTGTAGGTATATTAGATGTATTGATAGTGATGATTCATATGCATTGAGATATGTTTACTTGATTATTAATTAACTCTCATTGTATTTTAAATTTTTATGTATTATATATGATGAATTTTATTTATTATTATCATATATTTTTTTAATTTTTGAATTTGATTGTTGTTCATTTTCTATCACATGTTTATAATAATTAATTTATATTATCTCTGATTATATGTTATTTGATTAACCTAGATGATTGTATTATATGTTAATCTTGATTCTTGACATTGATTACCCCATCCAATAGGTAATAATAAGTTACTATAATCTTGTGAATCCAATGGTTGATTCTTTTATGGAGTAAACTGAATAAATATATTTTTTCTATTATTATTGTGTAACACTGCTAAATTGCACTTTTATTTTATCTATATTTTATTGATTCACATTTTATATCCATACTTGTTTGGATGGAGATATAATTGTATTCACATTGCATTTTAATTTATCCTTTGCAACTTTTCTTTATATGTGTTATTTTTTAGGTAGCGCTCAAATGACCATTGGTTCCATAATGGAAATTGTTAGGCTGAAGTTATAAACCACTCTAATAAAAAAAAATTATATTGGATAAGACAAGTGGATAAGAGAAACCAAAAAATCATTAAATAAAATTCCCCTTGTTTTTAGGATCTGTTGGTGATACAAGGGCTAAGAAACTCCAATAAATTATACCATGGGTAGGCTATGATCTATTTTCACCAAAGGTTTAATATGGTTTCCTTAAGATATTTAGGCTCTCTTGTTAGTTCCTATGGCAATTGGATATTTACAATGTAATGGGTATATTTTTTTCTCATAAAAAAATGTAAAAAAGGGAAAATTAGGGTAGAAAAGAGATAAAATTCTTGGATCCAAGACAAGTCTTCCAACATACATAAATAAAATCAATATGGGCTGAAATCAAATCATTGGGCATCAAATATAGATATTGAAAAAATTAAAATAACATAATGATCAAGACTCAAATAAATAATGTGTGAACATGAAATCTATAACTCTATTTAAAGAAAATAATTACACCAACCTGTAGTTATTTTCATAGCATGACTAATGTAAGCCTAAAGATAATTAGAATGATCTTCTAAATCTAATTAAAGTAGCTACTACATAATTTAATCACATATCCACTTACACACCAACAATATAAAAAAAACTTATTTTGATAGATTAATTCTCAAATGAAGATCTTTGGCAAACCATCAAGACAAAATAATGAAGAAATGCAAGTGAGATCCTGGCTCAATCTCAGTAGAGTTTTGGTAATCAAATGTGTCAACCCTTAACAATGGAAATCAATGTTGTTTAAATATAAAAGGAAATAAAATCCATTTATTTGATGCACAAAAATTATTTAATGGACTTCTTTCTAAAATTAAATATAATCACTAATTATAACTCAACTTCTTGAGATAATAAATCAATAACAAAAAGGACAAAGGCTTAGACATGGCACAATTTTATAGACTACAAAAAATTCAAGAATTTTAAATGAAATAGATCAATTATTCAATGTATTTAAAGTTTCAATGACCAAGTAGTGGATGCTATTTAATTTCTTCTACTAGTTGATTATCAGTCTAAAGAGGAATAACCACATCATTATGCAATTATCCCAAGGCTTACATGATCGATGACAATGATGGAGTAATTGATTTGCACTTATGGTTTTCATAAATAATTATCCATTTGTGATTATTTAACTAAATTTTAATTCAATTTATTTAAAAATCACCAAGGATTATAATTGTCTAGCTAGATATTTGGACCTTGTGCAACAACTTGTAGTCATAGACATTAAAAAAAACTTGGCATGATGTAATTAGTCTAGGCCAGTGACCAAAATATCATAATTTTACCAAAATTTATCTAATTAATATAAATTTAAAAAACATAATTTAATATAAATTTTATAATACAACTCCAAATTTGGTGACCTAAATCCTAATGTAACTCTTCTTCAAGGTAAATAACCATCTATAGGTTAGACATGTACTTCCTAATTAACTAACAATCATAAAAAAAGGTCATAAATTTAATTGTGGTACCTAAATTGATCTTAAATTTTAAAAATATCTCTTAGACACAATTTTTTATAACCACTCCAAATTTGGGAATCTAACTCTTAATGTAGCTTTATGGCAAGGTCAAACACCATCTACAACCTGGATAGGTATTTTCCAAATGAAAGATAGTTACGAAAATGGGCATAACTGAAACTTTGGTGATATAATTGAGTTGAAATTTTAAAAATATATTTTTAACTATATTTTATTTTATTTATAAAAATTTTGGAACTTAAATATGAATGCATTGATTTTTAAAGGAAAATAGCCATCTATAGACTAGACATATATTTCCTAGTTGACTACAGTCACAAAAATAGTAATAAATTTAACTATGATGATCCAATTGATATAAAATTTTAAAAATATATTTTAGGATCCATTATATTAAAAATTTCCAAAATTTGGAACCTAAATATGGACATACATTATCTCAGGTAAATAACAACCTTGCCAATTAACATAGACTATAGATGATATTTCAAGGAAGAATGACAGTTACTAAAACTTTTATAACTTTAAATTGGTGCATCAAAATGATATAAAATTTTAAAAATAAAAAAATTACTATATTTTATATAAATCCATTAAATTTGGTACCATAATTATTAACTTAGATCTACTGAAAATTAGTGAGTCATTAGGTTGCATAGATATATTTTCTAACTGAGTGACAATTATAAAAATTTTCATAAGTTTGTCTCCACTTATCTAATTAAGATAAAATTTGAAACATATATTATAGGATCCATTTTCTTCAACCGATCCAAATTTTGGAACTTGAATCTTAATTCAACTATTTCACACAATAATGAATCTTCTATAGACTAGACATACATCTTCTGGTAGAAAGGTAGTTTATAAAAACTATAATAATGTTTTACTCACTTATCCAATTTAGATAAAATTTGAAACAAAAATTTAAGAATATTTTTTATGAAACTAATCCAAATTCGGTAAGATAACTATTAACACATTTATACCTCATGTAAGGAAACCTAAAAATAGTGTAACAGCCACAACTTTTCCATAGTAACTCCAAATGTCTAAAATTTTGTACAAAGGATGTAAGTGCCATATTAAATGATCCTACCAAGTTTTATAGTAAAATTAATCCTATATAATTATCACACAATAATGAACTTTCTATAGACTAGACAAACATCCTTTGATAGAATAAAAATTTATAAAAACTATCATAAATTTTGAGTCACATATACATTTGAGTTGAAATTTGTAACATAAATTTAAGATTATATTTTATAAAACTGATAAAATTTTGGTAAGCGAATCCTCAATTTATTTATACAATAATTACATGAACCTTCTACCTAGTGATGCATGTATTTTTAAAAAGAAACACTAGAAACTTTTTTTTAGTAACTCTAAATGGTCTAAAATTATGCACATATATTATAGGTGGCATTTAATATGAACCCACTAAATTTTATCATCCAATTACTTTTGTAGAATTTTTGCAAGTAAGAAAACCTACATACTATGTAATATCTAGTACACCTCCATGGTGACTTCAAATTATCTAAATTTTTATTCAAATTTTTTAAGCATTATGTTTTATGGGATCACCAAGTTTCAACATCCAACTCCTTCATATCATTATCTCAAGGTAGGAATCCTATAGATAGTGTAATAACTGACATATTTTTGTGATAGCTCCAAATAGTCTAAAAATTGGTAAAATTTTTATAAGTGTTAATATCTATGATTATACCAATTTTTCATCATCTTAATCTTACTACATTTTAAGAGTCACTTATGATAAGTTTATGTGACTTAAAAGCCCTTTAAAACTGACATAAATAGTAGAAATAACTCTACATTTTTTTGAGGTAAAGTAATACTTTTAAAATATCATTTCAAGAGGAAAAAAATCTCACACAAATAATACCACAACCCAAAAACTACAAAAATGTACCGCACTCTATTTGTTGGTTGATGCAAGGTTGCACAAACATTGAGATGTTCTTGCATCATCACCATGAATAAATGATCAAGTGAAGAAAGGATAACACTATCAAGTGGTACTCATTAAATGTAGTCATATTGGTATGAAATATTAAAAAATAAAACATATATGTTAAATCAAGAGGTTCACCATGTGAAAATTTGAGTATGGGGTGTGTTGGAACCCACAAATGGTGACTTTTGTGGGGAGAATGCTACTTAGTATTCAAAACCTAGACTCCAAATCATCAAACTCAAACAAGAAACATAAAACCACAAACAAAATCCTTAAAATAAAACTATAAAGATGAAAACATTAGAGTCTATCTCAATATGTGACATACTAAGTTTTGGATCTTCCTAATACCATCAATGTGTGTTGAAAGTGATTTATTCTATTATATCCCTTGTATTCATGAGATGAGAATTAAACATTGTCTAAATAATTAGATTTTTTTTAAAGAGCAATTTGGATGCTTGACTTGGGGGAAATGGAATGGTAATTGCTATGTTACCAACCAGACATCTATATCCTCGATAGAGCTACCTTTGGTCCTAATCATGGTTTTGATCCATTGCCAACTAGGTTGGAAAGCCTATGATGGAGATTTCTTGAATCACCCTTTTGAAGAAAGAATTGGATTTTGCATTTTAAATTCAATTTCCTTTTGATTTATTTATTTTGAAAATATTTTGCTAGTTAGTCTATTGAGGATTGGAGACCAATCCATGGGTATAAGGATTGAATCAGAACATTCATAACTATTAAGACATGTTTAACTCAATTAAGTGTTTGCATTTTACTTCAAATGTCATATTAAGTGTAGTTTGATGGTTTCAATAGGAATGTGAAACATTTCTAAAATTTACATATTTTATTTTGAATCATAGGCTTTCAAACTAGGGAAATGCATAAATAAATTATAGCAATCAATGTTGTTACTCAAGGATGGATCACATTCCAACTTCAAAAACTGCAAGCTCTCATAGTTTGTCATCAACCATTTAAATTTCTTGACCTATGGGAGAATGAGGACACACCATTAATTTAACATATTATTGTATAAAATTCTATTGTATATTCCAAAAATATGATTGTCTCATCATGTTGATTTTTTAATCTTCATATGAGGAAGGAATAAGATAAATTAGGGGAGATTCAATAATGCTAAAACTAACCTTTTAGGAACTTAATTCTTTTGATGCCAACCATATGACTAGTTTTAATCAATGTTGGAAAAGACTCATCACAATCCTAAGGGACCAAATGCATAAACCAACTTAAACAAGTTGGGTATAGAAATAAGCAACACACAAAACATGTAGAAATAAATTAAACAATAAGCAAAAGCAAACCATACTAAATCAAATATCAAAGAAAGAAACACTAGCTAGGAAAATAGGAAACTATATACAAATTACGTACATAAAGGAACTAGAAAATCTTCACACATAAATGACATTTGATAGAGTAACCATGAAGTAATGCTTCAAGTACTATCTATTAATTGGTAATGGAAAGTCCCTACCCTATATATCTCTTAGTCTAAATGCATTTTGTCTCAAAATATTAGATACCTAGTAAGGACTAATCCATAAAGGACTGAATTTAGCATGATGGTCCTTTCTTTCATGGGATTTCTCCCATAAGAAAACTGATTTTGAAATACAAAAAGCTTTCACTTGTGCTTTCTGATCGAACCATATTTTCATAGTAGCCTAAGATTTGCTAAAACTTTACAAAGCATCATCCCATTTGCCTTTTGATTGAATTAAAACAAATAATCTTGATTGACTTCTTGTATTTGCTTCCATGTATTCTTGTATGAGCTGATAAGTGGGATTCTTGAGCTACATTGGGAATATTGGCTATACTCCATAGATAATCAATAAATGGGAATTGTTCAAACTTTATTTATGCCTTATTCTATCATCACATAAAGTGTATTTGAGTAACACATGCCAATTATGGGGATTCTGATCAATTACTTTCTTTATGGAATTTAACAAATTATTATTTATTGATTCTTCCAAACCATTTCCTTAGGAGATAATAGTTTGAGGAGAGCTTCAGTGTGATTCCATTATGGTATGCCCACTCAGTCATCTTAGTTGATTAGAATGTAGATCAATTATCACAAATAAGTGCCAAGGGAGTGAAAAATATTTTTATAATTAATTCTTCCATAAATGCAATGACTTATTTAGCTATATTGTTACTTATTTCTTTGGATTCATACCACATTGTGCAATATTCAGTGGCAGTGAGAATAAACTTGTGACCAACTAATGAGTTAGGATTTATGACTAGAATGAAGTCTAAACCCATTAGGCAAAGGGACATTCTTCTATCACTAGTTTTAGTAGCATGAGATCATGAGTTTATCTCTTCGAAAATATTTGGCATGAAAGGAAAGTCCTCACATGTGCATAATCATCTTTGAAAAATGTTGTCCAATAATATCCAACCCTTAGAATTATATGGGTAGTGACATTACCAAAAATATGAATACTTATTAACTTATTATGAAATGAATTCATCATCTCTTATGCTTCTTCCTCAGACAAACATCTCAGGTAAATTCCCTCATGAATCCTATGGTATAACACTCCTCTTTGGAGAATATATCATCATATTTCATCCTTGGTGATCTTCTTTGAGTCTTATCAAAATGGATTGGTGGCTTTCCATAAAGCAAATAATGGACAATACAATCATACCATGGACCATATTAAACTTTTGATTGATCAAATTCTATAATAAATATGGATCAACTTCTAAAATTAACTTGGACAAACCTTGACCATGTACCAATTTTATTGGTTTTACTTTGATGTCATACTTATGAAGCTTAGTAAACTTTGATTTACTTATGGAGTCTAAAACTATAGAAGGTACTTTTTTATCAATAAATAATGATGCAAAATTTTTATTATCTTCACCAATACATAGGCCTATTTATCTAAAGTAGGGTACTCTAGTTCAACCTCTTTTAAATACATGCTCATAAATGCTATGGGGTGCTCTTTATCTTCAAATATTTAGTCAACATAGTTGTAATTGTATGATTATAAGAAAAATAGTAAATATAGAAATATTTATCATAATATGGGTTGACCAACACAAGAGCTTGCATTATTGCATCCCTAATTTCTTGAAATGCCCTCTTCAAAGAAACATCCCATTTTATCTTGGCCCCCTATTTTAATGTGGCATTCAGATCTTTAGTGATTTTAGAAAATCCATAAATAAACTTTCATATAGAATTAATTTTATGAAAAAAATATTTTATCTCTTTCTTATTATCAGTAGCTTATTTGGGATCAATTGTTATACCTTATTTAGTGATAATGTGGCCTAGAACCTTACCTTGCATTGTAAAATAGACATATTTTTTAGGTTTAAAGATATGCCAAACCTTATACAATGCTCAAAGACCTCTATATTCTTGAAGTGATTTGATCTATGTTTAGAAAATGTAGTCAGGTTATCCATGTATACTACTATACACTTAATGATTAAAGTTTAGAAAGAAGTATACATAGCTCATTAAAAAGTATCACCAACATTAAGTAACCTAGATTGACATTTTATTTTACACATAAATACCCCACTTAGTGGTGAATTTTGTTTTGTCTCTCTATACTTTATCTAGTAATATCTGATTGTAATAAGAGAATCCATCCAAAAATTACATCATCTTTAAACTACTAACTTGTTGAATAACCTCATTGAGTAAATGTAAAGGATAAATGTCTTTGTTTCATACATGATGAATGTTTCTAAAATCTACACAAAGATGGATTTATCCACTTTTATTCCTCATAGGAACTAATTATACTACCCAAGTTGAATGGAGTACGGGGAAGATAATGCTAATTGATAACATCTTATGGACTTCTTTCAGAATAAGTGATTCCAATATTAGATTAACTAGCCTTTAATGCTTCCTAAAGGGATTTTAATCAAGATTAAAGGAAATTTTGTGTTGCATGACATGAGGTTTAAACACTTTTAAATCATTATAACTCCATGCTATGATGTCTTAATAGCACAACAACATCTTCCCTAATGTTTGTAATTATTCATCGCTACATTCAGGTTCAACCATCATGTTGGTTGGTTTATTTGTAGTCACCATGTTAAGGATTCAAGTATCTTGACTCAACTAATGGTTTTTCTTTGATTTAGATATTATACTATCCAAATCAAATAATCTCTCTAATGATATCATGTCTTTCAAAATATGATTATCTTTTAATTGAAGGACTACATCATAATTGAGTTGATGTTCCTTGAAATTGAATATTTCATCTTCATCAATTACATGTGCATTAAAAGTGTTGGATTTAGATAAGAAATTAATAATTTGTTTATCATCATCAAAAACATGAAAATGATTAATGTTATTGGGCACAAAAGAAAAGAAGTTAATTAGATGATTTTTTTTTATAAATCAGTCTTATTTAATGGCATGATGTTAGCGACTGAAATAGCTAATGAATCAACTATTACATTTTACTCTTTATGAATGACTAAAATGTTAAAATCATTAAAATACTCAATCAATTCATACATATGGTATTTGTATTTATTTAAATAATAAAGTTTACACTAAAAAAAATTATGTACCTCATTGACAACCAATTTAGAATCTCTAAAGAATCTTAATTAATGGACATCAAACCTGATTATAAACTATAAAACCAAGATCAAAGATTCATACTTTGTCATGGTGTTAGTATAATGAAAATTCAATCAAAAATTTTTAACATGTTTCTTAACATTGGGATGAATGTAAACAATATCAACCCTAGCTCCTTGTTAGGAATGAGTTTCATCTAAATACAACATACCTAAATCATGATCATGATCTATTCTTTTCTTCTTTGGTTTGGTTGATAAGGTATAAATACTTGATTTTGTATAAGTGAAGTTAACTTTTTCATTGATAAAATTATACTCTATTATCATCGGCTTCATTCTTGGTTCTCTGTCAATTCTAATATAATTTTCCAATCCTCTTCACGATAGCCACATGTGGGAAAAATATATCACCATGTAGACATTAAGTGATCTTGACTAATTTCTTCTTAATTACATGTAATATGCTTTAGGTATCTCAACTAATTCTATATTTATGAACTATTGCACTCATGGTTCAACTTGAAACTACATGTGAACATTCAATATCTCACCAACAACTTTGACTTCAGATTTGTCCAATTGAACTAACACCTTATCTAATTACATGGGTAATAATCCTAACTTTTTTTAAACATATGTAGGCATAATATTAGCTGATGCACCAAAACCTATAACATAATTATGGAAATTCTTGCCAAAAACTCTGATTGTAAGAAATAATGGTGGAACTTTATATCTAGTCTTATGAATTACAACATTGGTGTTGGATAAGTTATTTTATTTGAATTAAATACTCTTTTTTGTGAGAGACTTAAGCAAAAAATATCCTTGTTCCATGATTTTGTCTAATTCATGAAGATTTATGTTTGTTTTAATCTTATTCATTTCCTACACAATGTTATAACTAGTTTTTCTAGTGGATGATTGATTTTCATTTAGTTTCAATAGAGATGGATCATTTATAGCCTTAAGACTCAAGTGGTATAGTAGCATTATCTAATGGTGTTGAGGTATTCAAGGGTTAATGTGTTTTACTCTTAATTGTATAGTTTATTCTTTGATATTGTTGAAAGGATTGGATGTCATTGATATTTTCTTTATGCTCATTATCTTATATATTAGTGTTTTTAAGACCATGGCTATATTAGAATATTTTGGTGAACTAGGAGCATTAGAATTACCTGAAGTATCATGATCCTTTGAGACAAATTCATATTCATCAATTTATTTATGTATAATATCAAATTCTAAAAAGAACTCAACATATTCAAGTTATCCGTGTTGGACAGTGTTGTGGACATGACACCAATTAGGAAAAACAATTTCCATGATGTTAATCTTGGGTAGCTTGTTGGATGTAGACTCAAAGTTATTTAATAAATCTATTAAAATATATGTAATTATGTTATTAAGTGAAGTTTGGGGTTGTATATCCAGTACCTGAGCTACCTACTTATTTTTATAAATTCAAAAAATCATTGCTCAATCCTTGTACCATTCTTTGAATTAAATATAACTCAGGTTTAACTACATATTGAGGAGAATTATATGTATTATTGGCTACAGATAGAACTAAGGCTTGATTATAATACTAAGGGATTGATTCACTACTAGGTGGATAGAGGAATCCTAAATTCTAATTAGAAGTAACATGAGTGAATGAGAGCTAATTTGTAATAAGAAGAGGCTATGGCAATGCCACATTCTAATTTTCAAATGGGATTATGTTAAGAGTAGGCATGTTAGGGAGGACATTGGGTCCCAAAATGTGTCATTGTGGATCTATTTACTTGTCCACTTTTATATCATCAGCTTATTATAAGATGCAAGTTAGTTATAGTTGGATCTCTCCTTATGAAAGTGGCAGTCCAGGGATGTAAGGTATTTTTTAAAATTTATAAATCTAATGGGGCATCTAGCTTATACAAATTAGTTACCCTATTATACATCTTCTTAAAAAGTGCAATGAAATTTTGAATTATTTCATTGAATTCCATTCTCATGTAATCAAATTATTGGTATAATATACTTGGATCAACCACCTAACTGAATTAGGCCAAAAATATGGTATTCAATTGACCCCATCCCATGATTGATTTTTCAGGGAGGTTAAGGAACCAGTTATAGGATTAATCATGTAGGGTGAAAAGAAACAACCTACATGAAACATCTTTATGCTCAATATTGATCAACCTAGGGGATGTCTTGTAAGATGTCATATTTTCTTTTTCAGTCCTTTTTTTTAGGAATAAACTTTGGTAGATAATGTTTTAGGTTTTTGGGTAAATCATGGACATCATTAGAAACATTTATGGCTAATCTAGTTAACCAAATTCTATCCATTTAGATTGGTCTATTGGCAGGCTTTAAAAATGGTGTGGCTGGACAAATTAACCTTATAATCCTACCTTGATTAGATGTAGGATGTCTATGGACTTGAAAAGGGGAAATAATCAATTGTCTATGTCACAACCTAATTCTAGACTAGGTAACTATTGAAGAAAACTTTAGAGTGGCAAAGCCTAATTTATATTTATATGGGTTTTAAGCACAAAAGAGACTATTAATGATGAAATATGGCACTTAGGTTCCTCTTCCTAGCATTAATTTTTGTTTATTACATCAAGTAAACAATTAAAACTATAGATTCAAATATTTAAAATCAGCAATTTAAATGAAAATATTTAAGACAGAGGTTCAGGCCCTCTTTCTAGTGCCATTTTTTGTTAAGCTAAAATTATGACTCACTCCAAAGCAATTTTTTAGATTGACTAAGATGAGTGGAAAAGAGAAACCAATAGATCATGGGATAAAATTACCCTTGTTTTTAGGATATGTTGGTGATCCAAGGGCCAATAAACTCAATAAATTATAGCATGGGTAGGTTGTGATCTATTTCCACCAAAAGTTCAATATGGTTTCCTCAATATATTTAGGCTCTCATTGTTGGTTTCTTTGATAATGAGTTATTTAAAATTTAATGGGTATATTATTTCTCATAAAAAATGTAAAAATAAGGAAAATTAGGGTAGAAAAGAGATAAATTTATTGGATCCAAAATAGGTCCTCCAACACTCATAAATTAAATTAGTATGGGATAGAATCAAATCATTAAGAATCAAATCTATCTATTACACAAATTTAAACACTACAATAATCAAGACTTAAGGGAATAATGTGTAAACATGAAATCTAGAAATCTATTTAAAGAATATAATTACACTAGCTTGTAGATATTTGCACACCATTACTAATGTAAGCCTGAAGATAATCAGAATGAGCTCCCAAATCTAATTAAACTATCTACTACATAATTTAATCATGTATCCACTTGCACACCAACAACATAAAAAAACTTATTTACATAGATTACTTCTAAAATAAATATCTTTGGCAACCTATCAAAACAAAACAATGAAGAAAAGTAAGAGAGATCTTAGCTCAGTCTGAGCAGATTTTTGGTACTCAAATGTGTAAAACCCTAACAATGACAAGCAATGTTTCTTAAATAGACAAGGAAATCAAACCCATTACCTTGATACATAACCAATATTTAATTTCCTTGTTTCCAAAATGAAATATAATCACTAATTACAAGTCACCTTATTGAGATAACAAATCAATAATAGAAAGGATAAAGACTCAGACATGGCACAATTTCTTAGACTACAATAGATTTCAAGAATTTTAAATGAAATAAATAAAGTAATGAATTCAATTCAAGTTTTAATGACCAATAAGTTTATGATATTTAATTTATTCCATTAGTTGATCAACAACCCAAAGAGGAACAACCACATCATTGTGAAATTATCCCAAGGCTCCCATGAACAATAATAATGATGAAGTAATTGATTTGTGATTTTGGCTGTCATATCTCATACTCCCTTTGTGACTTTTCAAAAAAATTCAATGTAATTTATTTAAAAATAACCTAGGATTATGATTGTCTAGCTAGATATTTTGACCTCATGCAACAACTTGTAGTCATAGACATTAAAAAAACTTGGCATGATGTAATTAGTCTGGGGTAGTCACCAAAAATATCATAACTTTATTTTGATTTATGAAATTTATATAAAATTTTAAAAATATAATTTATGATACATTTTATATTACCTCTACAATTTTGATGACTTAAATCCTCATTCATCTCTTTTTCAAGTCATCTATAGATTGGGCATGTACTTCCTAGTTAACTAAAAATCACCAAGATGGTCATAAATTTAACTTTAGTAATCCAATTGATCTAAAATATGAAACATATATATTATATATAATTTTGGATCACCACTAAAATTTTGGTAACCTAAATTGTATCTGAGATTTATAGTAAGGTCAAATACCATATACAATTTGGACAAGTATTTTCTAAATGAAATATAATTACAAAAATGGGAATAATATCACTTATAGTGATCCAATTGAGATAAATTTTTAAACACCACTTTTGACTACATTTTATTTCATCACTAAAAATTTGAGAAACTAACTCTCAATACATCATTTCTGAAAGTCAAATAACCATCAATAGACTTTACAAATATTTCCCAGTTGATTACAATCACAAAAAAAATCATAACTTTAATGGTGGTGATCCAATTGATATAAAATTTGAAATAAAAATTTTAAGATTCATTTTATTGGAACATAAATCTCAACACATGTTACTATCGGTAAATAATAACCTTTCCAATTGATGTAGACTATAGATGACATTTCTAAGAAGAATGACAATTGCTAAAACTTCCACAACTTTAACTTGGTACATCTAAATGATCTGAAATATGAAACATGGAAATATAAATATTTTTTCTAGAAACATATTAAATTTGGTAACCTAATTCTTACCTCAGCTCTACTTCAAGGTAGTGAACCATCATGCTACATAGATGTATTTTATGGCTGACTGACAATTATAAAAGTTATCATAACTTTATATCCACTTATCCAATTGAGCTAAAATTTGATAAAAATATTATAGGACCCCTTTTATCCCATCTCTCCTAATTTTGGAACTTAACTCTTAACTTAGATATTCTACATGATCATGAACCTTATGAAGACTAGACAAACATCTTTTGGCATAATGGCAGTTTACAAAAACTATCATAACTTTTTACACACTTATCTATTTGATCTTAAAGTTGGAACACATATTTAAGATTAAATTTTATGAAATGTTTCCAAATTTGGTAAGATAATTATTAACTCCATTATACCATAATTAATGAAACCTAAAAATATTGTAACAATTGTAACTTTTCCATGATATCTCCAAATAGTTTAAAATTTTATATAGAGGATTCAAGTGTCATATTATATGATCCCACCAAGTTAAATTATACAATTAATCCTATAGCATGACTAAAAAATCATGATATTTCCATAGATTGGATAGACATCCTCTAATAGAATAATAATTTATAAAAAATATCATCAGGTTTGACTCATATATCCATCTGAGTTGAAATTTGGAACACAAATTTAATACATTTTATTAAACTGATAAAATTTTGGTAAGCCAATTCTCAATGAAGTTATACCACAAGTACATGAACCTTATACATAGTGATGCAAGCATAACTAACAAAAAATAACCAAAATGTTTCTGTGGTAACTCCAAATGACATAAAATATTTCACATATATGTTAGGCATCATTTCCTATTAACCCACTAAATTTTAGCATCTAGTTCATTCTATATCATTACCTTAACTAAGAAAAACTACAAACTATGTTAAAATTGATATGCCTCTAGTGATTCCAAATGATCTAAATTTTTGTTCAGAGGTTTTAAGCATCATATTTTATGACCTCAACAATTTTTATCATCCATATACTTCTGCATCATTACCTCAAGGTAATAAACCTATAGATAGTGTAATAGCTAGCATGTTGATGGGGTAGTTCTAAATGGTTTAAAAATTGGTAAATATGTTGTAAGTGTTAGGTTATATAATCCTACCAAGTTTAATCTGATGAGTTTTACTACATTTTAATAACCACTTATGATAAGTTTTTGTGACTTAAGAGTCCTTGTAGACTGACATAAATAGTCAAAAGATCTCTACATTTTTCCTTAGCAAAGGATATTTTTAAAATATCATTAAAAGAGGTAAAAAAGATCACACAAATAATTTCACAACCTAAAAACTAGAAAAACACACCACCCTCTATTTTTTGGTTGATGCAAGATTGCATAAACCTTGAGATGTTCTTGCATCATCACCATGAATGAATGATAAAGTGAAGTAAGGTCAACACTATCAAGTGATACTTATTAAATGCAGCCATATTGATATGGAAAAATATAAAATGAATATTTGTGTTAAATAAAATATGTCCCCATGTGAAAATTTGAGTATGGGGCATGTTGGATCCAATAGGAATATCATGGGATAGATTAGTCGTAGTAGAATGTGCACTATGATAACATATTTTCTTAGAAACATCATCTATAGAATTATGATGAACCATTGAATTTATTGTAGGAATACCATAGGAAATATAAATATTATTTAAACCAATAATATAAGTAAATGGAGAAGATGATATTGTTAACCGAGTATCAAATTTTCCAAATATAATAACCCCTTTATTCATAATATTTTAAAAATTTTACCATTATGCATAAATATCATTATCTTGATGTCCATTAATACCATGGTAAATACAAAAAAAATTGCCTTTTATTTTCTCAAGACAATGAGGATGATGATAATAACTAGGAGGAAAAGTGTTTATCTTCTTATCCATTAATATTTGCAGAACATATTATGGCCGATTTCAAAAACTATCAATTCTGAGTAGTTTCTAAATATTGAAAGTAGGTTTATTTACTTTGGGTACTACTTTATAGATTGATTGTTTTAATTTATTTAGAACCTTAAATTAATATTTTATTATTTGGATCTTTGCATTATGGCATGGAATAACTTCCTTAGTTTCCTTGTGTGTAACTTATTTTTGTAGCTTTATGTCTTCATGTGCCCTATTTAGATTTGGATTAGTCATCAATTTCTCTTGTAATGTAAAATTATTGTAACAAAGAGTCTTAAATTAATCACAAGTTTCATAAAACAACTCTACCTTAGGAGGATAAATAAGGCCTCTAATAATATGTATTGTGTTTCCAAATTTATTGGTTGATATATCAATTTGTTCATACAAGTCATAAATCATAAAATGTAATCATAAAATGGATCTAATTTTCTTTGATGGAGAGAATTTAATCATTCATATGTATTATTGGTCCATTATTTTAAATATATCACATTAAAAATTTATCTTCTAACTCAAGATAGGATTATAAAGACCCACTATGAAAAGAGTAAAACCAACCCAAAACTTTTATAGTTAAAACATTTTGGAAACACTTTTAGTAAAATCATATTACCATCATATTTGTCCATAGAAGCCATGAAATATCTAAGATGTAAGTAAGTATCACTAATTATATCAAACATATTAAATGTAGGCATGAATAATTTGTTAGGTAGTAGGGAATTTTGAACTCTTCACATAATTGGGTTTTCATATATGGAATTAGAATCAACCCAAACATCATATGATTTGATTTATTGGGTTAGGTACAACATGATGGATGTAAAAATGCATACACATTGTGGAAAGGTGAATAAATAATGCATACACTAAGTTCATTTAAGGGTAAGTGTGGATAATTTGAAAAAAATTTAAATGATTTATTGATTTTGGGAATGAAAGAGGTGAATTAGAATGCATGTTATGTGTTAGTCTCAAATTTAGTACAAAATGTGAGCATAGGCATAACATCAAAATAAATAATTTCACACCAAAAAAATTAGATATTGAATAACTTTGATGAAATTGTGTCTAATGATTTACCCAATGGATTACCACCCATGCGAAGCATAATGGATTTACCTAATGGTTTACTGAACAAAGCAACACATAGATTGAAACTAAAGGAAAATGTGTATGTGAAAATATAATTTCAAGTTCTATTGGATAAAGGTTTGATCAAATAAATTTCTACCCCATGTGTAGTACCAAAAATATTAGTACATAATACAATTAGAGAATGGAGAATGTACATTGATTCTAGAGTCATTAACAAGATAACCATAAAGTATATATTTTTATATCCACACATAGATAATTTTATGGATTACTTGAATGGAGAAACATACTTTAATAATATTTATTTTAAGAGTGGATATCACCATATTTTAATAAGAGAAGGTGATGAGTGGAAGACAACAATTAATATAAAATAATGTTTATATGAGTGGTTGTTTACGCCATTCAGATTAAATAATGCACCAAGTACATTCATGATATTAATGAATGAATTTATTAATCTAATTTTTGTGTAAGTTTTTCATTATGTATCTCTATGACATGGATTTTCAGTAAAATAGAGGAATAAAACTTTCAACATTTGTGTAAATTGTAAGATGAGTTGTAATATAAAAATTTAATAAATTTTAAGAAATAAAGTTTTATGTATAAATAATTGATATACTTGGGATTTGAAATTTTTCAAGAAGGTTGAAATCTATATTATAATAACCATCAATGCATAGTACATTTTAGGCATGTAGTTTTCATGGATTGAATTTTTTTAGTGGAAGTCAATAAATAATTCCAGTGGGACATGTAACAATCATTGATTTGATGAGAAAATATAGAAAGTATTTTTTCAAGATAATGGAATCAGAGTATAGTTTCCAGTAGTTGAAGAAGAATATAACTAAGGAGCCAGTGTTAGACTTTATAGACTTCAATAAGATGTTTTAGGTAGATCAAGATGTGATTGGCATATACATAGTCACAATATTGAGTCAAGAAGGAAGACCTTTTAAAAAAATTAGTGAGAATTTAAATAAGGCAAAATGAAATTATTCAATCTATAATCAAGATTTCTATGCCATAGTGTTAATGTTAAAGTTGATATTTTTAGTAGTTAAATTTGTAATGTCAACTAAACTACCTTTGTTTCTATCATGAAGGTTAAAGTGGAATATTATGATTCTAATTATATTTACCTGTGACTAAAATCATTTATAAGGTGTGAAAAGGGCATTTCAATGGTTAATAAAAATTTTAAGACTTAACCAGTTTTTGGGGATCAAAAAGGTTTTATTTTCAATAATCCAATCATATCAATTAAAATGATACAAAATTCATTTAATATTACTAAAATCATCACAAATATTCTTTTTGAATAGTTCTTTAATCAATAAAATATATCAAAGTTTAATAAAGTGTTATTAACCATGTTCAACAAAGAAAGCCTACGAAAGAGGTAATATCTTAGAGGAATAAACACTAATGTTTATTCAATGGTGAAAATATGTCTTTATTTTATGAATGATATTGTCTATATTTTATTTCCTAATTAATACCAAACAAAAAAATAATAAATACAAGGAAGGAACAACACACAATGACAAAAACAAAACAAGGAAGAAAAGAAAGAAAACAACAAATGCTAAATAAGAAAATAATTGCCAATAATATAAAATAAAGAGTTTTTTTATAAAAATGATATAAAAGAGTAAATGAAAACAAATTAAGGAAACAAAACTATTATAAGTTAGTAACTAAATATAATGAAATATTAGAAACTAACACAACAGAAAAATAAAACATGACCAAGGAAAATAGATAATAGGAGTCAATTAGATATATGTGAGAAAATAAGATGTTAATTTAGAAATCAAGTTTCAAACTAATTATAAATGATTTTGAGATAGAATAATGTTACAAACTAAAAGCTCGGTAATCTATCACAAGAAGAGTGAATTGTTCATTAGTATTAGAAAAAGTACATAAAATGTCTCAGATATGGTTGTATTTTTATGTAACCATCAAAGTTAATAATTTCTTATAAATTTTTAAATAATCATTTTATAAACTAGAAATAAAACTAAATATTCTTGATTGTATCAAGTGGAAAACTTTCTTGTTAGAAAATATGTTACTTGGTCTTCCTGTAATTAATACTCAGTCTCAGAGAATTTCAAAATAATGATGGGTGTGAATGTATGGAAGGGGTGAAAATTAGCTTTGATTCACTCTAAAATTGAAGTTATGTATCAACCAATTTGTGCTAAAATTATTAGTTGTCAAACTAGCTGTGTTGTACATGAGATTGTCGACAAAAAATTATATTGAATAATTTTGAACTTGATAATATATGCTTGATGGTATAAATCAAAGTATACCTAAAATAAAATAAAATCTTAAAACATGCAAAAATATTTCCTAATTTGAATTAATAAAGAAAGCTAAAATATGTTTATTACAAGGTAAATTAGATTTCAAGTTAATTATAAATGTAAAAACTAAATAAATAACTTTTATTAACCATTAAGTAAACTAAAAATGTACTAAATATGACAATTTTAATTCACTGAAAATATACGAACATCATGCAAGAAGCCTCTTCATTAATTAAACAAACATTCACATTAGATAATTGAAAGTATAAAAATAAAAATACAAAAATAGAGTTATAAAAATATAAGTTTGACTAAAATAACTTTATAATTAATCTAACTAAACATTTAGTGAGTTATAGTGAACTGGACTCTAACTAACACTTCTAGCTATTTTCAAGAAATTCTTAAAAGTATCTAAAATTAACCAAACAACTAATTTAGGATATAAATGAATTAAATAACCTTCCCAAACAAAAAAATAAATTAAATATAAGATAAATAATCAAGTTCCAAAATCAACATCATACTCAACATACCCCCCTTTAATGCAAAGAGGAGAGATGCCTATCATCTCCTTGAGTCTTCTATGAATTTGCTTGTGTAATCATTTGACAAAAATATCAAAAAATTGATCTTTACTTATCACATACTCAATTAAAAAAATATTGACCAAGTCTTTGATAAAACTATGTTTGATTTTAATGTGTTTGGTTCTACCATGGAAAACTTCATTCTTTGACAATTGTATTGCCTCATTGTTATCACAAAGTATTTGTGTTAGCTCAAGTTAATCCTCTTTGAAATCAACCAAGAGTATTCTTAGACATAATCCTTATGTGAAAGATAATTTAAGTTTTTTATATAAAACTTTTATATAGGATAATGTTATTTTAGCTTGTCTCTTTTAATACCACAAAACCAACCCATTTCCTAGTGTGAAACAATAACCCAAAGTTGACTTCATGTCATCAAGAGATCCTCCTAAATATTAATGTGTATCCAATGATACATAAATAAATTAATAGTATGAAATTAATGAAATTATTATAAGTACC
This sequence comes from Torreya grandis, assembly GCA_037957365.1. NCBI lineage: Eukaryota > Viridiplantae > Streptophyta > Pinopsida > Cupressales > Taxaceae > Torreya > Torreya grandis. The sequence continues at coordinate 560,407 of JARHVA010006515.1, read as the reverse complement.
TCTTATAAATTTTAAAATTATATTCGCTACTTGCAAATGCTTAAGTGATGGTTTACCGATTAATCTAGAAATTATTGAAACCCCATAACTAGTATCAAGTCTTGCCATAGTGAGATATCAAACCTCCCAACATGATTTTAAAATTATTTTTATCAGTTTAATAAATTCTATCCTCTCTCATAATATTCTATACACTTGAAATTTGAGTGTCTATGAGATTCGAATCTTGAAGATTGTACTTCTTTAACATGACTTGGGCATACTTGACTTGACAAATGAATACTTACTTTTTATTTTGATAGATTTACATGATAAAAGAATACTTCATAATTCCAATATTAGTAATATAAAATTTATATTTCATACTTTACTTGAAATTATTCAACATATACATAGATCTACATGTAAATATCAAGTCATCCACACAAAGACAAACATATAAAACATTAGAACCCATTGCTTGGATGTAAAAAGTTCATTAATTTTGAATTATTAAAAATATTTGATCTAATAACCAACTATAAATTATTTATCATCAATATTTTTAAGCTTGATTCATCCCATAAAGAGCCTTATTCAACTCATATACCCAAAATTATTTACCATTTACCTCAAAACCTTGTGGTTACTCTGATTATACTTATTCTTCAATCACTCCATTTAGAAATGTAGTCTTGACATAAATTTGATGTATTTTCCATCCTTTATGAGAATATAAAAATAATAATTAATATTATATTATCTTTATGTTCCACAGGTGCATAGGTTTACTCATAGTCAACCCCATATATTTGTACAAATCCTTTTGAACCTAGTATAGCTTTTCACTTGTCAACTGTACCATCACTCTTGAATTTGGTCTTGTAAACCCACTTGATACCAAGAAAATATTTATTAAAATTATGATAAACTAAATTCCATGTATCATTATTATCAATTAAATCCATATTTAATTTCATAACATTAATGATGTAGAGACCTCTTTCTTTCTCTTTTCTAACCATAACTCTGATACCTGCAATAAATAATACATGCATCTAATCTTCTCAATCTCTCTTATTTATCAAATCCTCATTGAGATTGAAATAATTATCAAGTATTATATTTTTAATAATATTCTTTAATGGATTCCCTTAGTCTTTATAATCTCTAAACATCTCATACTCATCCATTCACCTCATCCCATTCATTTACTCACTCCCTTTCATTTATCTCCTCTTACACTAGTCTTCATGGTAACTTGACTCAAATTAGGTTTTAAGTTTCCTTGGTAAAAATAATTTTATTGGAATAATTTACATACTCATTCTATCCCACATTGATCTTATCATAAAACTACACAATTGCTAAACTCAACCTTTCAATTCTTGACTATTTCTTGATCTTGATCTTTCTTCTTAATAGGCTTTTTTAGGTTATTTCCCATGGTACAGATTGGTAAAGTTGAATAATGAGAAAATAAAACTATTTTATGGCACCTTATATAACTTACCATATCTCCATGAAGTTTAAATTTCTAACTCACTTCCTAGATACCTTTTCTAACTCTTACACAAACTTAATTACGTCTCCTTACTCCTCTTTAGCACACAGTCCCCTATATCCATACATATGGATGTAGTACCATTATAAAACATTAAAAATATCCTTCATGACCTAAAACCAAAAATAAATAAAAAATTTCAATCAATTTAATTAGTTCAAATGTTTGTTATTCAACTTTTCCATTCTAACCCTAATTTAGGGTTTCCACAACCTGTAACAAACCTGAGAGGGTTCAAAATCAATTTATTGAATCTACTCTAAGTTTTAAACCTCCAAAATACCTAAATAAGTTATAAATTTATTATATACACCTTTTACAATATTTTACCTCTCTTAGATAACATCTAATCACCTTCTAAACTTGGATTCAATAGGACACTGTTAACATAGTCTGCCTATGTGCAAATTAGAATAGGGCTTGAATACATTTTTTGCTTACCTAATATTTTAAAATACTAATTTAATGTTTTAAATCCTCCATGGTTTATTTATAAATTATATTCACTCTATTAAAACCTCAATAGTCATACATTCAAATAGATGCCTTAATTATTTCCATGCAGACAGAGCCTTCACCATTAGTATCTGAGCCCCTGTTCTTAATACGATCAAACACAATCACATTTTCATAAAAAATAACTTATTCAAAATTAATTTAACCTAAAATATCTCATAAATAAATACTACACTTTACTTTGAGATAATTCTTTCGTCATGAGACTGTATTTTTTAATGAACAAACATAGGAATATGGTCACAGTCACTAGTCCTTACAACTTACCTTAAAAAATACTATCTTAAAGGTTTTAAGACCCTTAATAATTCAATTTGAATTAAAAAATAATATCCAAATAAATACATATATTAATATAATTCCGTTATTTCAACTTTATTGATTTCATTCATTTACAATGTCAACTCTGTCATAAAGACATAATACAGAGTTTCTTCCAGTTTTCTCCCATTTTTTGATTCTACTCCATATTCCTACCTCCTTAACTAACTCATAATAAATACTAACTAAATTATCCTATGAATGAACCATATAATTCAATCCAAAAAATCATTCATTTCCCCATTCGACACACAAGGTAACTACTTTTTTGGATAACTAACTCTCATGTCAACTACCTAGACATGGTGAATACATTCAAAAAATCTCAGTCAATGCCACCTTCCTTATGAAATGTATGTGGAAAAAAAATTTACAAAAAAATAGACCCATACATTACCTTATACAAACATTATGTTTACTATTACATCACAAAACACCTTCTATAACTAAGAACAAGATTCAAATTTTCAAATTAAAGTTTTGGTGAGAAACTCTCCCAAGACAAAGAACACCTACCACAAGAACACCTAATGAATCTATCACCATTATTGTATCCATATAAGAAATTTAACATAAAACTAATCCAAAATTATAATAAACACACTTAATTCCATTGAGTTTCTTGATGCTTCTACATCAATTAACCCATTATTTTATTTGACTAACTTATACATAACTTCTAGGTTCACTAGCCACAATTGACAATTAAAACATCCTATTTTCATCATAAACATCATAAAAAAATTGCGTACCTAATGTTAAAGTATTTTTCTCATAATTATTATCTAAAATTTTATTGGTTGAATGTGGATTTAACAATTGTTTGTTCTTGTTTGGATTTGATGAAGATGTATGACTAGTTTCTTGCAAATAGCTAGTATTGTTTTATGTTGAACTAGAAACATATCTAAATTTTTTTAATCCTTCATAATCATATTCAATAGTATTAAACTCTTAAATTTTTAATTATGTATCTTAATTTTTTATGATTTTAATTCTTTCATTCCTTCATCTTGGATGGACTTTCCATCTCCTAATTTCACTTAGATTTTAAATGAATCATCTAACTTATTGAAACCATATTTGTGACTTGTCATGTAATTTAAGAAACCTAAATCAAGAGACAAAAAATTATTGTCTTCCTTTATTATAACATTTCATGTGATAAAATTAATCTTATCTCTCTTTAAAATCATTTTTCTTAGCTTGAAAATCCTGTTTTTCACTCTCTTGATTATCTTGATTCTTAGTTGTTAGTATCCTACAATATTTTATCATGTTTTGAATTTTTAAAATAATCACAAGTTTCTATTAATTTAACCCATAAATTTATATTTAAATTTATCCTTTTCATTTGAATTTTTTAAACTCCCTTGATTCTAATTTTTATTGTCTCTTTTATCTTTGAAACCCTTGCCTTGGTTTCAAGTGCATGTTTTAAATCATATTCTAGATCTCCTGCATATAGTCTCATCTTATCTTGATGGGACAAGATAGAACCCACTAATTCATTAGAACTTATAGTGTTCATGTCCATAAACTCTTCAAGAGTGATTAAAATATGTGTCCACATTTTACTTAAATATCTCAAAATATTTATTAATATAACACTATCTTAGATAGTTTCTCCATAAATCTTCATTATATACACTAAATCATTTACCTTTATGCAATAATATCCTACTCCTTCAGAATCTAACATTCTCAAAATTTCAAAATTAATTTTAGGGGTTTGGATTTTTACTTATCTTACCTTAATAGAGCATTGATATTGAGTCTCCAAGGTAAAACATGCTTTATGGGGACTCTTGCATCTTGAAATTCTTGAATAAATGTTTGGGTTCATAACACTCTAAAGATAGAAGAAATATTGTACATATTTATTTTATTCATCCTTTTTTTTTCTTATATGATCTTGTGTCAAGGTGTTTGAATATTTAGGTGGTGTGTATCCATGGATAAATTTTTTCTAAACTCATTTCCATATAATAATTCTCTTCAACTAATCTCTCCAATACTCAAAGTTGTCACCTTTGAAAACATGAATATTCATGGAAGTAGAATTCATTGAAGTCATTATTTCTTTTGATAATAGCCTGAAACCATTTTAAACTCAAAGGTGGATATGATACAAAAATAATATTTTAAAATTTATGGAGTGTAAATCAGCATTGACTCACTCTAAATCTAAAGCTATGTATTAACTAATCTATCCTAGAATTACTAGTTATGTTATAAGTAAAATTGTCAACCAAAAACTATAGTGAATAACTTCAAACTTGAAAATATATGCTTGATGGTATAAATTACTATATACTAAAATAAAATTTAAACTTAAAATATTAAAATTTATCTTCCAATTTGAATGAATGCACCATATTTCCTTTGTGTGCAATTCTAATTGATAAAGAAAACTAAAATAAGCTTATTACAAGGTAACTTGAATTTCAAGTTGTAGATGATATTTATGGATTATATAGAAACTCATTATTGTACACTTGGTAAAATTAGAACTTGGTTTTTCTTCTCAATTCTGTACCTTTTTTCACTTCTACAAGTCTTATGTCTACTTTATATCGTTCCCTTTTGGCTTATATCTCTTAGTCCAACTAGTATTATGTTGATGACCCAGGTCTTATATCTTACTCAGAATGTTTAAAATGTACTTATTTTTCATCTTTGTAAGTTTTGAGCCTATACCTAATTTCCTACTCCTTAGACACTAACATATGGGATAAACACTAGTATTAATGTCAATGTCCTGACCCAACACAAGTGCCTAGTTCCCTAAAGCCATATAATTTGCAAATGAAACATATCCTAATGGTTGGCTTAAGTTTTTTTTATGTGAGTTACTACTCCAAAGGGGTTAATATAAATACAATATCAACCTTGATTCATTCCTCACCTAACAAAATATGAAAGAGATAAAAGTAGCTTATCAAAAGCATTTTATCTAGAATTTAATTGAACAAAGATTTCTTATTTCCACACATCATAGGTATAAAACATATAGAAGTCTAAATTAATAAAGGATCAAACCAAGAGCCTAATTTTTCAAGTTACAAGCTAGATCACTATTTTACTTACTTTCTACATATTACATGATTCACACACAAGTTAACACATAGGGGAGAAATACATGAGTTTGAGGCCCTCTTTTGGAGTATTGACTATGTAGACAACACCTACTAACAATGAGGTATTTAGGGTTAGATGAACATTATTTTCCCACTAACCCATTTTTTATCTAAGGCCACTATGAAAATGGTGAACTTGGATTTTGCCATTTCATAAGGAGTGATAGTCGATGATTCATATCTAAATGAACTAGTGTGAAAGTGAAGTCAAACCCAAAAATATTCAAGTGGTCACATCTATTTTCAATAAGTATTCCATATAGGACACTTTCATTGAACCTAGATAGTAACATCAACACAACCATCCCAGGCTAGCATTAGTTTTCAAAGTTCTAGAAGTATCAAATCCAAAATCTAACGACTATCATAGAAATTTATTCTAGCCTTCTTCTTTTTTGTTCCAAATCCAACACTGTGTCAGCATTATAATTAACTAAATATATTTATTTTCATTTTCATACATAGTCTAGTTATACTTTCCATATTTAAATTATTTCAGTTTTATGAATTCGGTATATGCTTATATTTGAGTTTAGCATCTAATTGGCCTGCTATAGATCTGATTATCACCCTTGTGCCATTTAATTTTTATATACCCCTTTAATAATATATGGGGATAATAATAAGACTGTCTAAATAATTTTAGGGTTAAACATTTGTTGAACTTGATTTTTGAACACCAAACTTAGGACAATTAATGTTTTCTAATTTATTTGTTGCTAATCCCTGATTGTTATAATTTTTCAATCATGTTCACCATGGACATCTCTAAAAATTACTTCATGGTCCAATACCATATTAGTTAGATCATTCTATGGGACCTCTCATAAGGTTTTTGGAGAGATTGACTTACCTTTACAAGTTAGTCCCTCACATGTGGTTACCACAATTTTAGTTAACCCTTCCATATTAATCTTTGATATGTTATTGGGAAGACCTTAGATACACATTCTTTGAGTAACATTGTCTAAAGTGGATGGGTGTTTTGAATATATTCATGATAATTGGGTAATTAAAATTTGTAGAATTCTATATAAGCATCCTCTTGAACAAGAGAAATTTATACCTAGATAACTAGCTATCATGTCTAATAAGGCTAATTCACTTCAAAAGGGTAACTAATAGACAATTTCCATTATTAGGAAACTAGTACTCAAAATACCATTACATCAAAGACATATGATGGATTTCATGGAATCCCCATTTGTTACACACCATATTTAGCTATCCATAACACCTAAACATGTTTCTACTATTGTCAATCCAATGAAACCACAAATCATTCAATGATGGGTTCCAATAAACCCTACTCCTATTATTGCTTCATGACCATAAAGTCCTATTTTATATATACAGAGCACCATTGATACCAAAGTGATAGATAACACACCTAAACATGCTCCTCTATAGTGTAAATGAATTATTATACTAGTTTCATAGTGTGGAGACATACATGATCATCCATTGAATAACATCATATAATGATCTTTCCTCTTAAAAATTTCCAAAAATACTAAAAAAAAAATATATTCAAAAAAATCCAAAAATATTTTTAGTACCTACATGTTACATTAGCTCTTTGGCATCGATGTGTTAGTTTCATGTCAATGGATGAAATAATAAGTTACTCTTACATACACACATGTGTGTCACACTTCTACTTATACTTGAGTGTGATGTAGATGTAGACATTGGGGGCATCCACTTCTTTTATCTTGATACACAAGTTATATGATTCGATGATCACTCTACATGATCATGTTTGAGCTAATATATGTACTTACACATGCTTATTATCCATGATTATAACTTACATATGGTACTTTATATGCTATACAATTGACACTTTTTTATAAAACATTGATCCATATGTTACTATGACATGTTTAAGATGGTTTCTTATCTTTACTTTATGCACTTTTTTTATTGTCTTGCCTTGTGATTGTATTCCTTGTTTGAGAATTTTAATATGTTCCTTTTCTTACAGCCCCATGCCTATGTATAATTTATTTGACATTTTCATATGTCATGATTTATTTTATGGACATTTTAATATTTCATTCTTACTTTTATGAACATTTGACTAAGTTATGTCCCTTCAATTGTGCCATATTTGAACATGCAACTTGTTTACAATATCCTTAAACCATTGCCTTTTGATTTACTTTTGAGTGTTCTTATGTATGTGTTTGTATTCTTGTTTATATTTCACTATTAATATATAAATGTTACCATGATACTTATCATAAGGCCTATATGTGATCATATTAGCTCTATGCACTTCAATGTTGGATCTACCTAGACATGTTACTTCTATATACTACATGGTTACATTCACAGATTATATAGTTGTCTTATCCTTTTGAGGTGAGGTATCTACTTGTTCTTATATTTCCCTCACCTCAAATGTGTGGTATATTAGTGTGATAATTTCATAGGGGCATGTTCTCCACACATGAAAAAAAATCCAAATATAGTATGGGCATGTTCTCCACACTCATTCAATATATGGTACTTATATCATTTTTTAGATTCCATGGGGGCATGTAATATAGGCATGGCTTCCACACATTCTTAATTTTAGTATTTAGTGAGTAAATGTCATATGATAATGCATTTCACATATCCACATTTCTCAGATTCAGTGGAGGCATGCTTTGAAGGCATGTTCTCCATAACTATTAAGTACTCAACATTTATAGATTACAATGGGGGCATGTTTTGGAAAAATTTTATCTACATTGGTACTTATATAAACTATTATATATCTCCATATATAGTGGAGGCATGATTTGGAACCATGTTCTCCACACTTTCATAGTTTTTCAAATTAGCCAAAGTACACAATATATAATTTAGATTCATAGTTATGTTATAATTATATACATTAGTACTATTGCTATACATAATTTTAGCATGATACATATATAAGGTGTATATGGTATGTAATTTGTGCCTAATATTTTAAAATACAAATCAGTTTTAGATTCTATAACTCTTTTATGGAATGTTACTACATCATAGAATTTTTCATACTGATATTCTATGGACTTTATTGAGCCAAACTACTATAGTATTCAGTTCTATTTTTGGTATTGCTGAATTGATGAAATCACTTAATCTTGCCAAGTTTTTAGGTTGGACTTGATTTTATCTTCCAGCCTCACTAGGTTATAAGTATCATTAGGCTGCATGGTTAAGATAATCTCAACTACTAGGTGAAAAATCACCTTTGCTCCAAGGTTGGAGGCATGTGCCTCTCTCTCTCTCTCTCTCTCTCTCTCTCTCTCTCTCTCTCCTTGGATATATTAACTTTTAATATTTATTTATATTTATCCTAATATGTGTTTTAGAGTCTTACAATGATACATATTTTTCAAATCAACTTTCTAATAGGCAAGGTAGTTACATCGATAAACAAGTGTATTCCTAAACCTTGCTCTTTCAATTACAATCTATTTCAACTTTTTTCAAATCCAGATTTATACACTAATTATATATTATAACATGCTCTTGGTTATAGGTCAGTCACCATCAAAGCACTTAATTTGGGCAAACATAAATACAAGGTGTGTTATACACACCCAAGTACACCTTCATTTCCTTTAAACTAGAAATTTAATTACTATATTAAATAGGGGAAATGTAGATGATATATATGTATTATATAACACCTTAGTCTTGTATACTTAGTAAAATTAGATCTTAGTTATTCTTCTCAATTTTATACCTTTACTCACTTTCACAAGTCTTGTATATGCTCTATCTTGTGCCCCTTTGGCTTATATCTCTTAGTATAAGTAGTATTATGTTGATGATATAGGTATTTTATCTTTCCTAGAATGTTTAAAATATACTTGTCTTCCATCTCTACAAGTTTTGAACCTGTACCTACTTTCATACTTCTTAGACACTAATGTCTAAGACAAACACTAGCACCAATGTTAGTGTTCTGACCCAATTCAAGTGTCTAATGCCCTAAATTCATCCAATTTACAAATGAAACACATCCTAATGGTTATCTTAAGTTTTTTAATTTGAGTTACTAATCTAAAGGGTTTGATATAAATACAAGATCAACCCTCATTCATTCCTCATTTAGCAAAAGACTAAAGAGACTAAGGTAAATTATTAAAATTAGTATATCAAGTATTAAATTGAATAATGCTTACCTATTTTGACACTAGTAATAAATAAAACACATATACAAGTCTCAAGTAATAAATGATCATCTCAAGATCTTGATTTTGTAAGTTACAAGCTAAGTCATTATTGTACTTATTTTCCATAAATTACATGATTCATACACAATCCAACATATAGGGGGGAGCTAAATGAGTTTGAATTCCTTTTATGGATTATTTTCTATGTAGGTATCACCCATTAATAATGGGGTATTTTGATTTATCTTAACACTGTATACCAACTAACCCATTTTTCTCTAAGGTCACTATGAAGATGGTGAACTAAGATTTTTTTCATTTCATAAGGAGTGATAATCTAGGACCTAGATCTGAATGCACTGAAGAGAAGGAGAAATCAAACCTAGAATCATCCAAGTGGTCACATCTTTTTTAATTAATTATTAAGTATATGACACTTGTATGAGTATCGACATAACCATCCTAGCTTGAGAATAGTGTCTATAGCTCTAGAAGTATCATATCTAAAATCTAATGATTGTTCTAGAACTATCTTCCATCCATCTTCTTACCTATTCTAGATCCAATACCATGTCAACATTAGAATCAACTAAGTTTATTACTTCCTTTTCATTTCTATACTTATATTAGTTTTACTTTTCATACTTATACTATCTTAAATTTATGAATTCATCATATACCTATATCTAAGTTTAACATCTAATTGGCCTACTATAGATTTGATTATCTCTCTTGTACCATTTCATTTCTATATACCCCTTTAATTAAATATAGGACTAATAATAAGATAATCTAGATCATTTTAAGATTAAACATAAGTTTAAAAATTAAAATTAATTAACCACTAAGTAAACTAAAAATAGACTAAATATAGTAAGTTTAACTCACTAATAATAAATGAAAATCATGCAAGAAACCTCTTTATAACTTAATTAAATATGCACACTATACAAGTGAAGGTCAAAAAATATAATTTTAAAAATAGAAATATAAAAGTAGAACTCTAAAAATATAAATTTGCCTAAAATAACTTTAAAGTTCAGGTACCTAAACATTCAGTAAACTATAGTGAACTGGACTCTAACTGACACTCCCAACTATTTTTTAATAAAATATTAGCATATTCCAAAATTAGTCAAACAACTAATTTAGGACATAAATTAATTAAATAAACTTCCTAAACACATAAAAAAAATCAAATAAACTAAATCTAAGATCAATAATAACATGCCCAAATTGACATTACAATCAACGCATAAGAAAAACACCGTATAAAAATTTGAGATATCTTTATATATGTATGACTTCCTTGTTCAAATGATGTTCTTCAGCCCAAAATGTTAAGGTCTAAGTTTTCAAAATGTAGTTGAAAGTGATTATAACTTAAGAAACCTATTGTTTTATAAGGTGTTTGAACTCATAAGTTGTGATGAATGGTTAAATTATTTTTATAAGTGCTATGTAAACTTATATGAAAATGAGATTCACCACTATTTAGAATATTATCTTAATTAAATTGAAATTGAAATTTTTTATTTGCACTATTAATTACAATTGATTATTGATTGAGAAAATGAAATCATATTTATATAAATAGTTCATGAAGCCAAACTTCATTGCATTTATACACTATTCTAACTAGAAATTATTCGTCAAAGTGAATTTTATGTGTTCATAGCATTGAAAAATGCATAAGATATGATGCTCATTGATAATTACAATAAAAATAACAATAATAAATATATAATCAAATAAATTCAATGACAAATAAATGTTTGTGTTTTATCTAATATTCAAATTGAATATAATAGAATGTCATAAATCAAATAAATGGAATGGAATATAATAGAATATTAAAATCAACTTGTGGCATGAATGTAAAAAACTAAATTCGATAAATTATAATCAACTAAAAGGAGATTAAATATGAAATGAAAAGGAAAACTTATCTTTTTTTATGAGATCTGACTATGTTGAATGATAGATGATTGAATTTTTTTTTAAAAAGGAATAGGATGTATAAGTGCCCAAAAGCTGGAACTAAAATTAAAAGAGGTAAAAATCATCCCATTTGGGCCAAGATTGACTTCCACTTTTAGTGTAACATCCCCACTACGATCTACCTATAAATACATGTATTTTTTAAATTTAAAACAACATATGTTTTCATTAGATTACACCATGAGAATATATTTAGTGACCATATAAAATACTCTAAGTAGAATAACTATAAATGAAGTATGTGACATCATACATCACTGATGACTATCATCATAAGAAGCATATCATAATTGATTATAGAAGGCAATTACAAATATCTAGCCATCACTGGTACAAACATACAACCACTACTATCAATGTAAAATGAGTAAGTAATTACAGCTCATCGTAATAATGTTTCAATATAAATACAATACAATGTACATATATAAGATACATGGCTCCATGGCTTGGACAAAGTGGAAAGTTTCCATGCATAACATTACCATCAATGTCTCGAAGGAGTTCATCAGCAATGCCACTAGTATGTCATGCACAGGTGCCAAGGAATTGAAGGACCAATAAAAAAAGCAAGAGTCCTTACAATGGTTCTTCATAATAAATGATTTCATGTAGATAGACAAGAAAGGGTTCCCTTGGGTTAACCTCCTACGTTACTAGCCAAAAATTTGCCTTCAGATCATGTGATATATGATGCTAAAAGGTAAATATCACTAATCTTCTCTCACCATTTCCTCCTAAATCATTTCATTAGGTATAAGATTAGTTTTCCCTATTTCTTGCTTAAATCCCTCTAAAACATTGCCATGCTTCACCAAGTTAGCAATACCAATCCCATTCTGCATCAAGGTCTGATCCTCCTCCTTGTTAAGCCTGACCAAGCCTTATTAGGTCAAGAGGTCCCTTTTGGGGTTCCTCCCCAGGAAGGACTCCCAAGAGGACCCCCTAAGGAGGATCCTAACAAGGGATCCTACTAGCCATCTGATTGCACCCCCTAAAATAGTTGATCATAGTCCTTCTTAGATGACCTCCCTCTCAAATTGTTGTTCATCCCCAAACTAGAATTAATTGAAATAGGGACCCCTAAAAAAATTTCCTAGAAAGGGAATGCCATGGCTATGGAGGAGTTGGAAAGAAACAAACAATTGTTGTAAAACTTTAACTCTAAGGTGCAACAAGCTAGTTTAGGCCTAGCCAAACTTATTCAGGATTGGAATGATTTATACAAACAAGCTGAAGCAACTATCTAGGGCTTTGTTCACTCTGATCAGCCTCCTCAGACCCCTATTATGACTTATCCTAAGGTTTTTAAATCCACTCTGGGCTCCCCTAAAGGAGTCATTCCAAAACTATCCCCCTTGTAGGTAAAAGGTAAAAATCATCCCAAATGGTCCTCCATGATGAAGTCACTAAAGGCCCCAAAAACTGTCCCTAGACCAAAGTTTCAAAGGAAAAACTGACCATTCTGGCAAAGGACATTAGTAACGCTGAAGACCCCCAAGAGGGACATTCATATTAATTATGCTAGTTTTTTCTTATTTTTGTTTTTGTTTTTTTTTAAGTACTATTTTTTGGTTTTTGGTTTATCAGCCCTTGTTAGCCTATTTAAAATTTTGTATTACACTCTTATGATTCTAGGTCCCTATAAAACTTGTCATTTACTATATCAAATAAAAAATATACATGGATCTATAGAGCATAGTTCCTCAAACTCTACTATCTATGGTAATCTCAAGTGTCATCTCTAAGTAAGTACTATTATGGGGAGGGAGGGCATCATCTGAGCTCTTTTCTATACCAACCATACACCATCGATACCTTGTATAATTCCCATCAAAGAATGTCTCTCCTTTCATACATGAGTAGATAGTGATAGTAAAACAATCCATAGAAACAAGTTAGTACCTATGTGTTGTATGATTTCTAAAACTAAACATGCAGTATATCATAAAAAACTCATTGTGATCAAGATATCGTACAAACATATAAATCATACACATGAAATGAGAATGTCTCACTAACATTCCTTTGAATAATTTTTTCAATAACTAATGATATATAGGATCAGTCAAATTTATACACACCACTTGATCAGATTACCTTCATCTGACATTATCTTACTAGTAAACAAGTGAAGTCTGTTTCACTAATTACTTAGTAACAAGAATGTGAGACTTGGTTAACATATTATAACCAACATATTTAGATATATTACTTTCTAATTTAGTCATAAATCATGATAAATTTATAACTAATTATATTTCATACATTTAATCCATTAAACACATGAATGAATCACTACATTTTCAAATATTTCTAAACAATAGGCATAAAAATCATAGTTTGTACCATCTAGGCACAACATATATTTAAACTACAATTTTATAATTACTATAATTAGTATCCAACTATAATTCACCCTATTACATCCCATAATATCATAGCCCATTATTCTTTAACTCAACTACTCTATACTAACAACCAATCCTAACAATTTCTAGAATCAATGTCCCATAATCCTAATTATATTTTGTATGAACATGATCTTGCATTTAAATGCTAGGTTATGAGTCTATATTTATGTTGACAAGTTTCTTAACTCTTGGAGTCATGTGACCAATTTTTTTATATTTATCTATAAAACTTAGAGGCATATGACCCGTTACGCCAATATACATTATACTCTTATAATAGCTCCTAAATCTTCAAATAGACATATTTCCTTTATATATAAATATGATCAACTATATATATATATATATATATATATATATATATATATGGTTTAAAGATCTCAATAATCCTTTATGGTTCTCAATCAATTACTTGGTCAATATAACTTTATTGACAAGTTATTACTAAACATATCGATATTTTCATAATATTAAGAAACAAATAAATATATTCATAGAAAATTATAGTTTTAACATGAATATCCATTACCATTTAAACATGTAAAGATAGATGATATTGTTATTTTACCTTGGGAAAAGAAAAGTATATGTAACATAGTGTGAATCATACTCTCTTCTAAATAGCTAAGAAAAGGATCATGAAGGGAATAAGTTTAACAATATAATGAGAGGATAATTTGGATAAATCTTGGTGCCAAAAACCAACTATGCTCATACACATTAGATACATCCAATTATTAATCATTCATAGCACAATAAGGAGATGTGTATATAAGAATTCATGGATTTACCTTATGTAATAGCTAAAAAAAACAATAAAGAGAGTATATAAGAATGATTAAGGGTATGGTTCTTAGACATCTATATCCAATTATTCAGATCACATAGTTGTTATTTTGGATTACATAATATATTTATATATCGCATATTATATATAGATCGCATTATGAATATTACATGTAACTCATTTATTGGATCTCTCGTTTAACTTAAACATTCTCATGGAATTAGAATGATTTGTTTATTCCTATAAGTTAAATACAAGGTAATATAAAACTATAGTAATGGCATAATCGATATATATCACATAATATTCATACTACATGTAATAATAACTGATGAATAACTATATCAAAAAGAGTCAATCATCTAACACCTAGTTATTATTATAGGCTTTGAGTAGCTAGTCTGAGTAGTTATGACAAATTTTAAACTAGTATGGCCTATGTTAATACCTTGTATAGATCTACTGATCACCTCGTATCATCCAAATAGCTATACATTAAGTAGTCTCAAATTCCATTTATGGATTGTTGTATAAATGGCTAAAGTTTGGTGATCCCTTGGTAAATCACTATTTTTTTGAAAGAAAAAAGTAGCATACATTATCAGATCACTGAGTAGGATTTGTATGGAGTAACATGGCACAAATATTATGTACCAATATGTAAAGGTAATTAATACACACTAATGTCTTAGTTCTATTAAAATGTTTTACTTAGATATTTAGATCACCACATATACAAATTTAAAAATGATACATATATGTTTCAACTCGTTATAATACTTCTCAATTCACTATATGTGGAGACTTGGTCATTGCTACTTAGTTTCTAAATACCTGACCTATACTATATTGTGTATTCTCTAATAGTTTACCATCTTCTAGATTTATATACTATATATTGTTTCTCTACTAAGAATTAATTATATAGGAATATATACTATATCAATCCATATTTATTGATAAACTCGGATAGGATGAACACTAATACGTATACTAAATTATATAACAATTATATATATAGAAAGTTCTAAATAGATTGTTAAATATATGATTTAGTAGATTTCTATGTTTATACTTATCATTTTACTTGTAAACTATCACTATAAGGAATACAAAGATATGAAAGAAAACATAGAAGTGCGTCACTAGATTTAACTACAAAATTTCCTTTTTTTATACGTACAATTTTATTAATTCACTATAATATCACCATATCGCATGAATTAAATAATTTGCCAACCTAGCAATCTGTATTATTATTATTTTTGAATTCTTTGTCCTCTCTTCATGTCCACGCTCCTCCTATGTACTGCACCCCTTCTTTTATTTTTACTCCCCTTTTCTAAGTATGGCACTACTTTATTTTCCTATTTTAATCCCATGATTTTATTTTTTTTATTTATATTATTTTTATCAATATCTTTATTTATTTATTTTAATTTCCTCTTTTCTTAAAAAGCTTGATCCTTTTTAACTTGCCATTTTTTTCTTTTAAACATTAATTATTATATTTGTATTTATTTTATTTACAATTAAAAGAATCAATATATTTGCTAATTAAATTAGCACCCCTAATATTGTAATGACATAATTATTAATTCATTAATAAATAAATTTGAATTTAATCTAATTATGTAAATTATGTCTCCAAAAATATTAAATGTTCATAAACACAATCACACAAGTTTAGTTATATATAACCATCAAACTAAGCTATCAACCATGTGTAAACAACTATCTAATAGAAGCATCATCAAAACACACTATGCTAACCATTCCATTATAAATCTAACATGTACTATCTAATTTGGTGTGTGCAAGGTTCTATCTATTTTCTCTGTCATCCTACAATATCTCCATCTACATCACCCTCTCTGATGATGTTCTCCCTTCATCATGCTCTAAGGGATGAGTCTGACCTGCATCACACTCACAATAACATGTAGTTAGTCCATAACACCATGATATATATACATCATAAAATATAGCTAAAATAATAACTCATCATGGTCATAACATAAAAATATACACTACAACTAACTCATAGCAATGTAATCATGTAACCAAAGCAATATTAAACTATCCCATAACAACATATAACTTATAGCTTAGGAACATAATATAAAAATCAATTGATAACTATAAATATCCACAAATAATCAATTAAGTTTTCTTAACAATAAATTGTGATGTAACATCCTTCCCCTAAAACCTAGCCATTGTACCAAATGACTCTTATTTAAACATAAGTTTTGAATTAAAAAACATTTTTCAACAGAAAAATAACATAGTATATATTATCAAATCTAAATAAATGTGGAAATCACCTAAACTCATCATAATGCTCTTGAATGGTAGTATCCTTAGATTATTGGTCCCATAAGACCTTAAACTGTGACATCTCTTTATTACGCAAATGAAGCTTATGAGTTTCAATTACTCTGATTGGTTCTATCATGACCACCTCAGGATCCAAAACCTACAAAGCATACCAATCCAACACATGCATAGGATCAACTATATAATTTTTAAGATAAGAACCATAGAAGACATTATGAAATAGAGATAGAGTTGATGACAATTCAATCCTATACGCTACAAGATTGACCACTTCTAACACCTCTAGGTGTCCCACATATCTTGGTGACATTTTTGTTGACCTTCTAAATTTAATCAAGATATTTTATGGCTTAACCTATAAAAATACTTTATCACCTACTAAAAACTACCTATCTATCCTCTTCAAATCAACATAGCTCTTATGCCTATCATTAGCCTCAACTAATCTTTGTATGATTAATCTAACTTGTTATTCCATTTATAAAAGCATCTTAGGTCTAAAGACTACCCTCTCCTCTAATCTATCTCAATTGATTGGTGTCCTGAACCTTCTAATATATAGTGCCTCAAATGGTGTCATCTTCAAAGCTGATTGGTATGAGTTATTATAAGCAAATAAACCAATGGAAGATATCTTCCATTGGTTTATTTGCTTATAATAACTCATACCAATCAGCTTTGAAGATGACACCATTTGAGGCACTATACATTATAAAGTGTATAACACCAATTAGTTGGGACAAATTGGAGGACAGAGTAGTCTTTAAACTTGAGATGCTTTTAAAAATGGAATAACAAGTTAGATTAATCATACAAAGATTAGCTTAGGCCAATGATAGGAAAAATAGTTATGCTGATCTAAAGAGGATAGATAGGTGGTTTTTAGTAGGTGATAAATTGTTCTTGTAGATTAAGCTATAGAAGAGCTTGATTAAATTTGGGAGGTCAATAAAAATTCCACCAAGATATGTTTGACCCTTTGAGGTGTTATAAGTAGTCAATCCTATAGTGTATAGGATTGCATTGTCACCAACCCTAGATTTATTACTCACTTATATTATTGATCCATGAAATACATATGAATAAGATCCTCTAACACCTAATTAACTCACTCAGTCTAACTATCAATCTCTAGGTGATATGTAGTGATAAAATTTAGTTGTGTACCCAAAGCTAAATTTAGAGTTACCCAAAATCTAGAAGTCATCTTTGGATCATGATCTAAAATGATCTTCTCAAGAAATCCATGTAATTGATACACTTCTTTTACAAATATTTTCATAAGAGTAGGTGCACAATCTATCAAGTTGCTTAGTATAAAATGAACCACCTTGGTTAGTTTTCTAACTACCACCAAGATCATATCATTCCTATTTCATGACATCAATAAACCTTGGACAAAGTCCACACTAATCACCTATCACTTCCATTCTAGTATATCATGTGGATATAACAACTGAGTTGAATACACATGTTCAACTTTCACTCATCGATATTCTAGATAAAGTGACACATAGTCTACTTTATATTTCTTGATTTCTTTCCAAAAATATAATGGCCTAAGGTATACCATGAGTTGGTTACTTCTATATGTTTTGAATATGGGGCATTATGCAGTTATTGTAGCATGATGCTATGCAAATTTTCTCTATCTGGCACATACATCCTTCCATTGTAATGTAAAAGACCATCAATCTCTACTTTGAATCCTTTATACTAAGGATTCTAAGCATTCTCAGATAATGATTTTTTGAACTAGTCATATAATTGATCTCCTAGTGAGAATTTAATCACTCAATACCTGAAAGTACTCCTAATAGTAACCATGACTATTATGTACCTTCTACAACTTAAGGCATTGTATACTCTATTTTCCTTATCTTTGATATAGTTTATATCAAAATCATAATCATAAAAGAACTCTATCTAGCATCTTTGATGAGCATTCAAATTTGGTTGGGAGAATATGTACTTGAGTCCCAAGTTATCCATCTTGAACTCAAAAGGTTCTCCCAACAAGTAATGTCACCAAAATTTCAAAGCATGCACAATTATTTCAAGCTCCAGGTCATGAGGGGAATAATTCACCTCATAAGGCTTTATATTCATTGATTCATAAGCTACTACTACACCATATTGCATAAGGACTCCTCCTAGTCCATCCCCTTATGCATCTATGATCATTGAAAATTGACCATTGGGATCAATAACTCTTAACACTGATGTTGAAGTAACCCTTATTTTCCATTCCTAAAAATTTACTTCACCCTTCTCTGACTAGATAAAAATTTATTTTTTACATTTCAAAGAGATAATTGGATTAGTTATCTTGGAAAAATTTGGAATGAACTTCTTGTAATAGCTTGCTAACCATTGAAACTTCTTACTTCATGCACATTATTTACCAGTGGTCATTCTATAATGGCTCTTATCTTTGATGAATATACTAAGATACTATCTACAATGATAATATGTCCCAGATATCACACTCTCTCTTAAAAAATTTGCACTTAAACAACTTGCCATATAACTTGTGCTTCCACAATCATTGTAGAACTAATTCCAGATGTTGAAGGTGGTCCTCTTCATTATTTAAGTATATAATAATGTCATCAATAAATACCAAAACAAAATGATCAAGATAATCTCTGAAAACACTATTCATGAAATTCATGAATGCTATTAGAACATTATTCAATCTAAATAGTAACACTATGAACTCATAGTGCACATATCAAGTTTTGAATACTATCTTTAGAATATCCTCATCACTTATCTTCATTTGATGGTATCCTTATCTAAGATAAATCTTATAAAACATCATTTCTACCTATATTTGATCAAAAATATAATCTATACGAGGTAGTAGATACCTATTTTTTATAGTTTCCTTGTTTAACATTATATAGTCAATGCAAATTCAAAGAGTACCATCCTTATTATTTATAAAGATAATTGGTGTACCCCATGGTGACACACTTGGCCTAATCAACCACTTTTAAATAATTCTTAGAGTTGATCATTCAATTCAACTAATTCAGTGGTTGTCATCTTGTATGGTACCTTAGACTATGGTTTCGATCTAGGTATGATATCAATAAAGAAATCAAACTCATGTCTAGGAGGAAATATTAGAAATTCTTTTGGAAACACATCATGAAAATTCCTAAGGAATGGATAATATTATAGAAATGTTTTCTTAGGTTCCTTTATTTCATTTATCTTTATGATAAATGATCCTTCAATTCAACCAATTCAGTGGTTGTCATCTTGTATGGTACCTTAGACTATGGTTTCGATCTAGGTATGATATCAATAAAGAAATCAAACTCATGTCTAGGAGGAAATATTAGAATTTTTTTTGGAAACACATCATGAAAATTCCTAAGGAATGGATAATATTATAGAAATGGTTTCTTAGGTTCCTTTATTTCATTTATCTTGATGATAAATGATCCTTCAATTCAACCAATTCAGTGGTTGTCATCTTGTATGCTACCTTAGACTATGGTTTCAATCTATGTATGATATCAATAAAGAAATCAAAATCATGTCTAGGAGGAAATATTAGAAATTCTTTTGGAAACACATCATGAAAATTCCTAAGGAATGGATAATCTTTTTAAAATGGTTTCTTAGGTTCCTTTATTTCATTTATCTTGATGATAAATGCTTGGCACCTTTTTTCTTGGGCCCTCTTGAGCTACATAACAAAAATCTACCTAAGCCTCAAATCTCGTTTTCCACCCTATATTTGTGTTTGAGTTTCAAAATCATCCAAACACTCAACCTTATTCAGGTAGTAGTCAACCTTGGCCTTATATTTTGCAAGACATTTGACTCCTAATATCATGTCATATGACCCTAGTGGTGCTACATACATATCCACTACTATTATAAATTTGGGCAACCTAATCTCTGATTTAACTAAACACTTATCAAACATGAATTTTTAATTATTTCCATATTATACCAACCATGGATTTTATATTACTCTATATCTTCTAGTTAACTTACTAAGCATTTTAGGAGATATAAAAAATTATGTAACCCATGTATCTATCAAAATAGAAATTAGATATTCAAGCAAATTACCTGATAGGTTTATGGGAGATGTTTGAAATTTGGCTTGTCGATTATCAACTAATAAAGTACATTCATGATCATAATGGTCATCTCTAAAAATTAAACATCCTCTAGGTGGTCCTTGTATACACATAATATTTTCACACTTTTATCAATTACTGATGTTTTACATCTTGCAAGAACCCATAGTGACTCAATCTCTCTAAGTGCATACCTTAAGGGGTGCACCAGGAAAGGGGTGGGTAGACCTTTGGTGATTTGCAAGATTATTGTCCCTTATTTCCATATTATTCTCTATCCATTTAGCTCCTAAAACCTTTCCCTAAGCTATCTCTCCTCCTTTGCACATTCATCTAGTATTTTCCTCTTTCTATCCTTCTTTCCCTTTCTTAGTACCCTTTTTACCTATTTAGTAAGCTAGGTCAACCTGGTCGACCTAGCACAATTTGGGGTCACTTTAGCTCTTTAGACTTAGTTTCCATCTGGATGACCTAACACAAACTTTAGGCATTAGCTCGATAATGTGCTATGTCAACCTAGTTGACCCAGCATACATGATATGTCTAAGTGATTTTAGGGTTAGATATCCTATATATATAAGGTCATTTTGGTCATTTCCATATGAATGTAATCAAGAGTTATTATTTGATCATGCTTCTTCATAATCTACTCTTCCACCATTCTACTTGAGGATTCTTATCTTAGGTTTCTTATTTGGAGAATGTTAATCTTGTGGATAGGTATTGGATGCTTTGGCCTAACAAAGTGGTCTTTAAGAACCACAACAACCTCTTGCAAATTCCTATTGGCCAAGAGAGAGATTGAGTTGTGAGAAGTTCACATTTAGGTAAGTATATTTTAACTTTGTTCTCCTCTCTTTTAGTAGATATAAGTAGCATAAGTGTTGGATTGATAATATTACTCCTCATATTCCATGTATTAAGGTGTTACTCATACTTAATTTATTTAAATTTCCCTATACATGTACTTTATTGCTTTGCATATAACCCCTTACTTTGTGCCACAAACTTTGGTGAGCACTAGATTAGTTTATTTTATTAATTATTAGATTAGTTTACTTTATGGTTTATTATCATAAGTGAATATAGAAACCATAGGAATCTTTTAGGGTTGTTGTGTGATTATGTTAGACTATAAGATTTAGAACCCTACCTAGCATGATGTGTTATGACAGATCCCCTAATTGGGTCTAATGGATCCTCATATTGGTCATGCTCTCACTTAACAAGTGTGTTCCCCAATCATAAGTGTAGATGTGATCTATCTTATCTGATCCATGATTGATTTATGCACACCATAAAATTTTGATTACATATAGCCCTTTCTTATCAGTTTATTGGTTTCCCTTGAAACCACCTTTGAAAGCATTACCAAGTTTATTGTTGCCTAACCCATTGTTGAATTTGGAATTTTAACTTTTGAAATGCTTCCTATAATCTCCACTCTTCTACTTCAAGTTCTTCTTTTTGAAATTTGACTTAGAATTTATAAACTTTTTCTTGAATTTATCCATGGCCTGTGGAAGAGACTTAAAATTTTGTTCCTATTTGAATACCTTCTCAAAGACCTAGTCCTTGGTATAAGGTTCATGAACATCCACCTATCCACCAATATGGGGTTTTAATCCCATGAAAAACTTTTTGATCTTAAACCTCTCATCCCCCTAGTATTGAGGTACGTACTTCAAAAGTTTGGTGAACTATTTATAATACTCATTTAATGATAATTCTCCCTACTTCAAATTATTTAAATCTATAAAATTCTAATAAAAATAAAGTTGTGGAAGCTAATGTGACTTGAATAATGTCACAAACTACTCCCAAGTAGTGGTGGTCAAGTTAATATTCAATTCTAACCTTTTGTTGGCCCACCACATAACTACCTCACCAACCAACTAGTATTCTACCCATCTGCTTTAGTGACCTTAGAGTAGTTTTAAATCTTGAAATAATTCTCTATCTCATTCATCCATACTTTGGCTCCACCACCTAGAACAGTTCCATCAAACTTATATGGGTTCACCTTTTTCATATCTCTAGCCAACTCTACAACTACCTAGCTCTCACATCCTAAGGTTTTTTATGCTCAAAAAGATGATATTCATGTTATTCCTGATGTTCTTCCTCTTCATGACTATGAACTACCTAATCTATATCTATAATCTAATCCCTAGTCTCATTCATAGATGCGATAATTTGATCCAACTTTACTGCTTACTCAATGGTAATTTGGTTAGGATCAAATGGAGGGTTACTGTCATTAACATTTAATGAACCCTCTCTAAATACTCTAGCTTTCATCATCCTCATTTCTATCAATAGAAGGATATTGAAATATTAATGGAGTCATTAGGCCCTATATTTTGAGCCATGGCTCTAATGCTACATGTAACATCCCCATTGGGATCTACCTATAAATATGTGTAATTTTTTTAAAATTTAAAACAACATATACTTTCTTGAGATTACACCATGAAAATATATTTAGTGACCATATAAAATAATTTAAGTATAATAAATGTAAATTAAGCATGAAAAATCATACATAACTAATCACTATCATCATAAGAAACATATCATAATTGATTATAAAAGGTAATTATAGATATCTAGTCACGACTAGTAAAAACATATAGCTACTATTGTCAATGTATAATAAGTAAGTAATTACAACACATCATAATAATATTTCAATAATAAATACAATATAGTGTACATATATAAGATACATGGATCCATGAATCATAGTTCCCTAGACTCTAGTATTTGTGGTAATCTCAACTATCATCTCCAAGTAAGTATTGTTATGGGAAGGGAGAGAATTATTATTATTATTATTATTATTATTATTATTATTATTATTATTATTATTATTATTATTATTATTATTATTATTATTATTATTATTATTATTATTATATACTGCATGTTTAGTTTTATAAATCATACAACACATAGGTACTAAGTTTTAAAGGATAAACTGACCATCCCGATAAAGGACACTGCTGAAGCTGAAGACCCCCAAGAGGGACCTTCCTCCTAGTTATTCTAGCTTTTTCTTGTTTTTATTTATACTCTTAAGAAATATTTTTTTATTTTTGGTTTCTAAGTCTTTGTTGGCCTATTTAAACTTTTGTATTACACTCTTTTGGTTCTAAGTCCTTCTAAAACCTATCATTTACCATATCAAATAAAAATTAAACATGGTTCCATGAAGCATAGTTCCTCAAATGCTAGTATCTATGGTAATCTCAAGTGTTGTATCCAAGTAAGTACTATTGTGGGAAGGAAGAGAATAATATGAGTGCTTTTCCATACCAATCACAAACCGTATATACCCTATACAATTCCCATCAAGGAATGGCCCTCCCTTCATAGATGAGTAGATAGTGATAGTGCAATAATCTAGAGAGATAAACTAGTACATGTGTGTTGTATGGTTTCTAAAGCTAAACATGCAATATATCATTAAAAAATCCATTGTAATCAAGATATCACAAAAACATATAAATAATACACATGAAATGACAATGTCTCAATAACATTACTTTGATCAAAGTTTTCAATAATTAATGATTTATAGGATCATTCAAATTCATACACACCACTTGATTGGATTACCTTCATATGGTATTGTGATACTAGTAAGCTAGTGAAGTTCATTTCACTACTTACTTAGTATGATCAATGTGATACTTAACATAGTATAACCAATAGATTCATATAGATTACTTTCTACTTATAGTTATAAATCATGATAAATGCATAAATAACCATATTGCATATATTTAGTTCGTTAAACATATGAATGACTCACTACATTTTCAATTATTCCTAAATAATAGGCATAACAACCATAGTTTATACCATCTAGGCACAACATACATTTATACAATAATTTTCTAATTACTATAAGTAGTCTCCAATTATAATTCACCTTATGACATCCCATAATATTATAGCCCATTTTTATTGAATTCAACTACTGTATACTAATAACCAATCATAATAATTTTTAGAATCAATGTCTCATAATCTTAATTATATTTTATATGAACACGATCCTACATTTAAATTGACATAGTTTCTCAACTCTCAGATTCCTGTGACCAATTATTTTATATCTGTTAACAAACCTTAGAGGCATACGACCCGTTACACCAATATATGTTATACTCTTATAATAACTCCTAAATATTTAGATAGATATATTTCCTATATATAAATATGCTCAATAATATAGATATAGATATGGTTTAAAGATGTCAATAGTATTTTATGGTTCTCATCCAATTACTTGGTCAATATAACCTTATTGACATGATTTTACTAAACATATTGATATTTTCATAATATTAAAGAGGAAATAAATATATTCATGTAAAATTATAATTTTATCATGAATAACCATTACCATTTAAATAGGTAAAGATAGAAAATATCTTTATATTACTCTGGACAAAAAAGAGTATATGTAATATAGTGTGAATCATACTCTTTTTTAAATGGCCAAGAAGAGGATCATAAAGTGGATGAGTATAAAAATGGAGTGAGATGAGACTTTGGATAAATATTGGTGCCAAAAACTAATGATGCTCACACACATTACATACATCCAATTATTAATCATTCATAACACAATAAGGAGATGCATATATAAGAATGCACGGCTTTACCTTATGTAATAGCTTAAAATAATGATAAAGAGAATATATAAGAATAATTATGGGTGTGGTGATTATACATCTATAGATAATTATTTATATTGCATAATTATTGTTTTAGATTACCTAATATAGGCATAGATCATATATTCACTATATATCACATTATGAATATTACATGTAGTTCATAGTTTAGATCTACCATTTAATTTAAACATTGTCATGGAATTACAATGATTTTTTAAATCTTATAAGTTAAATACAAGGGCGTTGTAGACACTGAAATAGTGTCTAACCCTTGGTCACCTTCCCCATTGGTCCATTCTTAACCCATTCTTAAACCATGACTTACTAATTTAAAAATAATAATTTATTATTAATATCCTCCCCTTTGACACATCACCTATAACACCTCGTCTGACACCTCACCTTGGACTATTTCCCACCTTATGACTCACCCAAGACCTATTCTTACTTCTCTCTAACTACCTAACCAACTCTCGTGCGTATTTAGCCCAACCTTCGACATTCTCCAACGGATAGTGCACTTGGCGGATGGAGAACGGGCTTGGTGGCTCTTTTACCCGTTCTCTACCCACCAACGTCAGTCAAATGTTGGCCGACATCGACGGAATCACCGACGTCGGTTATACTTAAACCAATTTTCTAACCCTTTGATGGGACCCAAATGAGAAATAGTTAATCTCTAGAGCTAATCATGAATCTCGAGACCTCTTCCGACGAAACAAAGTCCTCATGCTCCTACTTTCTAGTGTTTTGGCTTCTTATTCTCTTGCAGGGATCAGCATTCTTGACAGCAGTTTCTAGACACTAAGGTCTTGCATCAGACATTCTGCACAAGGATTGCACGATATCTCCATCATCAGTGACAACCGAAACACAGCATCTACACCTTTGCCAACTCGTATCACAGCTAAGTATTTGTACTTTTTTCATTTCAATGTCATTTCAAATATATTAGCATTCTGTCTACTGTCTATTCTAAGCATCCTTGACCCAACCTTCTCTGTCCTTCCCAGAGAGGCTGAAAAGCCTTCTCTCTCGTTCATCCTCTTTTTGCCTCTGTCACCAGTTCAATCCATTTCCAAACAACATTCTCAGTCCCTTAGACCCCAAGCAGTCCCTCTGACTCCCTCACAGACCCCCAGACGAGACCACAATCTATTCTACAGACCAGAAACTAGACCTGTAACCCATTCCTAGCCATTACCCTGACTGACCTCGTCCATTTCCCCTACCGACATCGGCAGTATAACTGTCGTCGGTGACCTTCCTGACCGATGCCAGCAATATCACTGACATCGGCGACTGTGCTAGGCAGATTACAGCTTTATCAGGTACGCATTTGCTTTCAGTTCTTTCTTTTCAAGTGTTTTATCATTTCTCTTTTCTGTCTCTGTCATATTCTGTTTTAAACAGTGGATTGTCATCCTCCAAGAAGCCTTAGCGCTTCTAGGACCAAGCTTTTTCTTGGCAATCCACCCTCTTATCAGCTAATGTTTTTCGTGTTTTAGTGTATGTCTCTTTCAGGTGTCATCCTCCACAACCAAAGAGGAGTTCTCACAATGTTTGGATTACGGTGTGCAGACTACATCCAGGTACATACAAGCCTTGACCATTTCTTTAAGTTTCTCATTTTCTCTCTTTTGAATGTGAAAGCGAAATTACATAGAAACATTCTGGCACACCCGGTGGGACACTTAGGGCCTTCCTTGGGTTCCTTTCCTTCTTTTTTTCATTTAGATGTATTAGGTTTCTCCCTCTTCACCTCTTTCTTCTTCTCTAAAAGACATCATAAGCAGGAATAAAAAGAACTTTTCTTTCTTTTCTTGCATTTATAGACTAGTCAAAAATCATATTCTTCAAACCCTTTCTCAAACTTATTTTCATTCCAACTTAACATTTCAATTTGGGGCTTTAAAATATATTGCATTCCATTTCTGCTTGCTTGCATTTCTTAGTCCACACTTAGTAATTAATAAACCACATATTGAATTAATCGTAGATCACTTGATGTTACACCACCAAACCACGTGCACTAAATTAAACATCAAACTCACTTGAGACAAGGCCCGACTGGGATTTCATCACCCATCGTATACCTTACCCATCCCGGTGATCTTACTTGGATTTCACCACCAAGGGGAAAGCCCACTTTGTTCTCTGGCAGAGTCTAATCTATAGGGAAAGTATATTTTGGCTAAGCGAGACCAGCTAACCATTGGAATTGTGAAGTGAGGGGAGCTTGCTCCTTAGCACCAGGCTAATTACGGAACCTAACACAGACTTTTGAGCACCTAAACATACCTGAAACCAAATTTAGACTACCTCTTTTAGGACCCTTCTAATAGCCAACCTCCTCAAACATCACTTTAAGGCATAAGCCACACGATCCTAATAAAATTATTTCTAGGGATTTAACGCTTAGGATCTGCCTGTCTTCATCTTATTTTCTATTTTTATCTATTTTTTTTGAGCTGGTAAGGACGTCTTCTTTATTTCCAAAAACTTTTTTTCTTAGTTTTTGGAAAACACAGTAACCGACATCGATTCTATAACCGACGTCGGCAACTTTTCTCCATCGGCATCGGTTATCTGACCGACATCGGCAGACTTCTTCACCGACATGAATTTTATACCGATGTCGGTCACTGTCCAATCTTTTTTCCCAAAAATAGCAAGCTTAAAATCCAACTTTCTTACTGTCTAAACATCCATTCTGGTTTTTTGAGACTAAAAAACACAGTTTTCTAAAACTTGACCCTTTCTTGCCTTGAATGGTTTTGACACGCAGTCAAACTAAGGCTCTTCTTGACCATGCTAGGCAATAACCACTTCCACCTTCACCATCTATAACCAGTCCTATAATGGAGTTCCACTCAGAGACTGAAAGAACTCCTACTCACCCAACCCTGCCTCAGACTCCTATTGTCCCAGAAGGGGACCAAGATTTCGCATGATTCTTGGACCTTAACGTCAAAGCCTTGCAGCACTATCTTGCACATAGCCAAATGTGAGACTCCCTAGGCAACCCAATCTATGGGATGCCGACTTCCTTAGTCGAGACAAGGATCACATCAACAGCATCTACAATTCAACCTATAGACAATCAAGCCAACACCTCCACTAATAACCCAACCGTGTCCTACCTTCAAAATTTAACCTCTCCTTCTAGACCTACCTCCATGGGGATTTCGGTACTCCCTCAACCTCAAACTACTCAACCAAATCCCACACCTTTCCAAAACCTACTAGTCTCTATCCCCCCTACTCTTGCACCTATCAACATAAGAGTAACTGTCTACCCTTCAACAAGCGTGGCTACTCCTCAAGCATCCTTGACGGCCCCTATCCAACTTGTGCCTACCAACCCCATAACACAAGTGCCTTTGGCTTCAAATTTCACCCTAATAACCAGCTACCCATATGTTATGTCTATGCAACCAACCACGTCATATGCCCCTCTCAATATCTTTCAAGCACCTTATAATCTAGGGGGCGCTCCACCCGCCAATCCGTTAGCATATATCATCAAAATGCTGATGGACAAGATGTCTAGCCTAGAGAACTCTGTTTCTGGCTCACGCAATGCTCTCTCATATGAGTAAATTTGTAATGAGCCCATTCATCCTTCCATCTCGATTAGGCCGTATCCCAACTAGTGGGAGCTTCCCAAATTTTCTCACTTTCAAAGCAAGGAAGACCCACAGCAGCACTTACGAGTATTTAGACATGCCTGTTACCTTATTGCCCATGATGATGCATTGCTCTTATGCACATTTCCTATGTCCCTTTCTAGTGCTACACTTGATTGGTACAACTCTATTGCCAACCATTCCCTCTTCACATTTACACAGCTGGCCCAGCTCTTTCTTGATCACTTCTCCATTAACATCACTAAGGTCTCGATCACGGACCTCTATACCATCTGCCAATTTGAGGACGAATCTATAGCTGACTTCGTTGCTCACTGGAGAGGCCTCATCAATCAACTCTCCTTTTCCTTACCCCAACCTAAACTTATTAAACTTTTCTCCCGAGCCTGTGCCAAACATATTTCTTCCACCCTACGGGTTCAGACCTTCTGCACCTTCGACGAAGCCTTCACGATGGCCCACAAACTTGAATTGCGTGCCATCGAGGAGAATAAAGTCAAGTTGCAGAGCAAGAATCCCAACTCTAAGACCAATGACTCTTCTTCTTCTAAACCTTCATCATCCAATCCTAAGTCTAAAGCTTCAGCTAACGCTGTAGTCATTAGACCTTCGTCCTCTTCAACTAATCAACCTGAGCCATCCACATCTCAGAGCGCCACCCATCAATTTCAGTAGAGATACGTACAATGACAGTATACTCCTCTTGGAAAATCATATGCATCTATACTGGAAAAACTTGTTAGACAGGGGGTTCTCAATCTCCCCCAGATTCGACCACCTCCACAATTTGATCCCTCACGTGCCATCCCTACGTGGTATAGGGAAAATGACTTCTGCAATTACCATCGTGTCAAAGGTCATGACATGGGTAACTATAAGACCTTTAAAAACATAATCCAAGACATGCTTGAAAAGGGTGACCTCATTCTAGATAATCCTAATGCACCTCCTAATTAGGGCATCGACATCTTCAAGCAACCATTCCCCAATCATCCATCGACCCAAAATAATGTCTAGACCTTGATTGACAACACTCATGAACACAACATTCAAACAATCAATACGGTCTCACCCTTCATCCCCGACCAACCTCAAGAGGTTAGTCCATCTATTAGTCCATCACGTGTGGACGAACCTCTTTCCCCGATTAGTTCTCCGTCAACCTCTCTCATCTTGGAGGATGCCTCAACCTTACCAGCACCACCAATCTCACCATCCTCCTTCCTACAGCCTATAGAGGACCTAACCTTACCTACTCCTCGACTACAAGTGGAGGGCACCATAATCCCTGCCCTTTACCCCCTTGAGGAGCCACATTCTCTAGTTCCTTCTCCACCAAAAGAAGAACCTGACTCTCCATCTTCTTCGACCAATGACAATCCAGTTATAATCTCACACACCTTGGGTCCGAGACTACTGCCACACCTAACACATCTTCTCAAGGACCCAAACCTCATCCAACAACTTCTCAACCATTCTCTCGATTAGTAGAGAAATTAGAACTTCTCCCTTGAAGGAAAGTGGAGCATCAGGGATTGTGAGAGCGTCTTAAAGTTCTTCAACATCCCCGTGCTCTCTCATCTCATGCTACCAATCCTTCCAAGGCAGAATTACCCAAGACTCTCAACAAAGACCAGACTCCCACTTCTAAACCTACATCTACCCCATCTAAACTGATTAAGTCACTCGGAATTCACCCTGTCTCTACCCTCACTCACTCACAAGTGAAGGTGGACTTAGACCAGACCTCGACCAATAGTAGTCTTCCAACCAAGTTGAAGAAGACTGCCAGACCACATAAGCGAACCCCTCCTCCACCATCAACATTACCCTCTATTTTAAGTCCTCATCCTTCTACCCTAATTAGAGTGCTCCCTACTCTGACCCTTAACCAACACAAATTACCTCCATTACTTCCTTTGCCATCCACAAGTTTACCCTGTCTCAAAAATTTGGCACCTCTCATGAAGAAAGTGTCGTCTTTACATGTGGCCTCACCACCAACCCAAAAGGTGGTATGGAAGCCTTCTTCAACACCTCCTAAGCAAAAGTCACCAGCGCGTCATGCATCAACAAGCATAGACCCCTTAGTAGGTTCATATGCTTTGATATTATGCCAACTTTTGCAGACTTCTAGCATAACCCTCCCATCTATCAAACCATTCCAACCCCTCAGGTCAAAACCTTCCTGGTTTGACGATATGAAGATTTGTTTATACCATCATATGCCAGGACACGATACCGAGACTTACTATGCCCTCAAGGCAGTCATTCACCGTTTTATGGAGAAGGACACTCTTCTCCTTGAAGACACTCTTGACCGACCTTCGACACCTTCCCAACCAACCTCTTCAACTACATCAACATCTCACCCGCAGGCCATGACCCCTTCTTCACCTCATATCTTTGAAATCAATGCTATTCACGTAACCACTAGGTCACAAAAGGACAAGGCAAAAGAAAAAGCTTCTATTCCTTAGACCTATCTTTTTGTCCAGTCACCTCAACCACCAAAACCCAAGATTTCCATCTTAGGTGCATCCCAACCCCCTTTTTTAGAGGCAATCAAAGACTCTATGATAAAACAACTTCACCAAACGCCTGTGAAGATGACCTTATATGACCTTATCCAAAGCTCTCCCTAGCATCGT
The DNA here is from genome assembly GCA_037957365.1 of Torreya grandis. Lineage (NCBI taxonomy): Eukaryota > Viridiplantae > Streptophyta > Pinopsida > Cupressales > Taxaceae > Torreya > Torreya grandis. The sequence continues at coordinate 528,084 of JARHVA010006515.1, read as the reverse complement.
CAAGCTCTAATCAAAGCCTTACAGGTAGTAGAGGTCTAACCTGAAGACCCTCAACCACTAGCTGCCCTAGTCCATTCTTTATCCCCTGTCGCCTCTATCACTTTCAATGATTCTAAAATTCCTACCTCTACCTTAGAAGATTAGGATGCTACACTTTTCATCATAGCCTACATTAATCGAACCTATATTAAATGAGTTATGATTGATGGGGGCACCAGCATTAATATCATTTCTACCCATGCCTTTGATCAATTGGCTCTTCCCAAGAATTGTGTATCAAAAACTGACGCAATCCTTAGATCCTTTAATGACACCACCGCTAACACTATTGGCACTGTTGTCCTCCATATTCGCGTTGGTCCATGCACAATCCTAGAGCTCTTCTACATCATTAAGGGAGAATTCCAATATAACATGCTATTAGGATGGCCCTAGATCTGTGCCATGGCTTGTGTCCCTTCAACAATTCACCGTTGTGTCAAATTTGAACACGACAAACAAGTCCATGTCATTCCTGCCGACCCATCCCCCTTTAAGACTTGTAACACAACTTATCAACCAAATGACATTCTTATTCCTCTCAATGCACCAACCCAAACATCGTCTCCATCTGCAGAAGCATCAACTAGTACACAAATAGTAGTTGCCATCACCTCATCTTCTCAATTAACAACCAAGGACCCCATGGACGATATCTTCCAAAGACTTTCACTGGGGGAATATTGCCTACTTACTCTAGACATGTTCCAAACTCCTCAAGAATATGGACAACTTCATCAAAATCCAAGCTATGACTGTTGGATCGGAATGGTCATTCCTTATGGTCCTCCTAGCCTTCAAACCAATCTCATCTTTGGGGGGCTGGATCAAGCTCCTACTGGCTCAAATCCTTCCTCCTCACCTCAACTATTCACATCCGATTTCTCCTTTCTTGGCAACCCCACCTTTGCACATACCTACCTTTATAGGTGTGCGTGGAAGGGTTTTGGCTTTGGGCACTACGAACAAGGCTCCCATCGGCCTATCAAACCACCCAATGATGATAATGCAAAGAAATGATATGGACTAGGTTTCCAAGAACCCACTGAGGCTTCCGCAAACCTTTGCCCCGAACCCACCATCGACCAATCTCTTCCAGACTTGCCTATTCTTCCATCTTCACCTACGGAGTTGGTGGTTTCCATCCCTCCTATTGTTTTTTTTGCATAAACACCATCCACTTGGAACCCCTAACCTATCAACTCAATGGGGTTTCTAGGTTTCTCCCTCTCATTTATCCTAGCATGATAGATTATGAATTGGCAACCATCAACACTGTTCACTGCATAGACGAAGACACCATTCTTACCTATATGGGTGCTGACGATTCTTTCATTCAGCGCTCCCTCCCTTCTGAAACACAGGTTATGTTAAATGAATCAACCATTGACATTAACCTTTCATCCTCTAGTGTTCTTCATGTCTTAAAGATTGGTCAATCTTTAGACACCTAGGAGCAGATCGATTATACCACATTTCTCTCAGACAATCACAAAGCCTTTGCCTAGACCTATGCTGACATGCCTGGCATCGACCCTAACATTGCCACTCATAACATTGTCACAAACCTAGAGGCTAAGCCTGTTAGGCAAAAACTTCACAAAATGCATCCTCGTGTTGCACTCCTTGTCAAAGAGGAGCTTTAGCATCTTCTCTATGTTTCCTTCATCCAACCCATCAATTATCCACAGTGGGTCTATAACATCATTCCTATCACCAAGGCGACTGGGGGGATCCAAATTTGTATAGACTATTGTGACCTTAACCTAGCCTGTCCCAAAGATGACTTTCCTCTTCCAAACATTGACCAACTTGTTGATCTTACAGCTGGCCATGAGATGTTATCACTCATGGACAGATTTTCAAGATATAACCAAATCTTGATTGCACTAGAAGATTAGCACAAAACCACCTTCATAATACCATGGGGAACTTTCTACTATCGGGTCATGCCTTTTGGTCTGAAAAATGCAGGTGCCACATATCAGCGTGCCATGACTTACATCTTTCACGATCTCCTCCATAAAATCATGGAGGACTATGTAGATGACCTGCTTGGCAAGTCTAAGCTTCGCGCAACCATTTGACTATCCTCAAGATTATCTTCTCTCATCTTCTTCAGTATAATATCTGTCTTAACCCCAAGAAATGCGTCTTTGGGGTCCTCTTAGGAAAGCTCCTAGGATTCATTATCTCTCTTCGTGGCATCGAGATAGATCCTGCCAAAATCCACGCTATCCTCGAAATGCCACCTCCAACTAATCTCAAGCAACTTCACAGTCTACAAGGGAAGCTCCAATCCATTTGTCGCTTCATTTCACAGCTTTTTGACCGCTGCCAACCCTTTCATCACCTCCTCAAGAAGGACGTCTCCTTTAAATGGGATAAAGATTGCCAAGAGGCTTTAAAAGCCCTCAAATGCTATTTGGTTTCTCCACCAGTTCTTATTCCACCAAAGGATGACCAGCCCTTCTACCTCTACATCTCAGCAACCAATCATTTGTTAGGTGCTATGATCATGCATCGAGACAAGCAACACCGTGAGCAAGCGGTCTACTACATAAGTTGAACACTTGTCGACTATGAAACTCGGTATACTCATACCGAGAAACTCTGTTTGGCATTAGTCTTTGCCACTACCAAGCTTCGTCACTATCTTCTTAATCACAAAACCTTTGTCATCACTCACACTGACCCTCTTAAATACATGCATTCTAAGCCATATCAAAACCAAGGTATGGCTCATTGGCTCATGCTTCTTGTCGAGTTTGACTTAGAATTTATCCAGTAAAAATCTATAAAGGGGCAAACAATCGCTGACCAACTAGCAGATGCCCCTCTTCCCGACAATCAACCTTCTCAGTGCGAGTTTCCTGATGAATCTATCGCCACTCTCTTGACTGATGACACATTCTACCAAATGATGATGTTCTTCGACGGCTCTAAATGTCAACTCGATGGGGGTGCGGGGGTCATCCTCATCCCACATGAAGGTGATCCCATGCCCCTATCTTTCAAACTCGACTTTGAATGTACCAATAATATGGCCGAATATGAAGCCTTAATTTTGGGACTTCAAACTGCCCTTTCTTTAAACATCAAGACCATCAACATCTTCAGTGACTCACAACTTGTCATCAATCAAATCAATGGTTCATATCTTTGTAAAAATGAAATTTTACAGAGGTACAAGCACCGTGTTGACACCCTTCTAACATCTTTTGACCATTACTTATTACAGACTATCCCTCGATCTACGAATAAGTTTGCTGACACCATGGCTTCCCTCGCCTCGCATATTCCTTCTTCATCATCATCCTCATCAAGAATTTATGTCATGGTACATCATGTGCCATTACCTTCATACATTTCTACTGACATTAACCTTGTCCACACCATAGACTCTAGTTCACAAGATGTATGGTATAAACAACTTGAGCACTACTTGGCTCATTCTATCATTCCTCCCAACCTCTCTAGCAATGCACGGCAAGCTTTCATCAAGCGCACCACTCGCTATACCATGCTAGGGGGCCTTCTCTATAAAAGAGGTTTTAACAGCCTTCTTCTTCACTGTTTAAACTCCATTGACACCTCTCATGCTGTTAAACAAGCCCATGATGGGATTTGTGGCGGACACTTTAGTGGTAACTCAGTTGCCAAGCGCATCCTTCTCCTGGGTTATTATTGGCCCACTCTTCATCAAGACTGTAGCAATTATGTTCGGCATTGCATCAAGTGTCAGCAGCATGCTAACTTGCTTCATCTCCCTAGCCACACCTTACAAGTTGCTCAGGATTTTTGGCCTTTTTCACAGTGGGACTTAGATCTCATCAGCGAGATTAACCCTCATTCGTCTCTTCATCATTAGTCCATCATCACTACCACTGAGTATTTCACTAAATGGGTGGAAGCTATTCCTCTCGTCTCCACAAAAGCTGACAAGATTATCGACTTCATCAACACCCACATCATCTATCATTTTGGTGTACCTCACAAAATCATCACCGATAACGGAAAGTCTTTTAAAAACAAACCTATCCAAAAACTTTGTGACTCCTTTGGCATTAAACTCAGCTTTTCTTCGCCTTACTACCCACAAGCAAATGGGCAGGCTGAGGCTTCTAATAAAATCTTAACTAAAATTCTCATGAAGGTGGTCAATGACACTGGAAGGGATTGGCATGTTCAAATACCCTTCACTTTGTGGGCCTACCGCACTAGCATCTGAACCTCTACAGGTGCTATCCCTTTCTCTCTAGTGTACGAGACAGAGGTTGTCTTACCTCTCAAAGTACAGATCTCGTCTCTTCGCATTTCACTCCATGACATTCTTTCTAACGATGAATTTCATCAAGATCAATTAGCTCAACTTGAGTTACTCGACGAACGTCATCTTGCTGCCCTCAACCATCTCCATGTCTATCAAAATCGCATCAAACGAACCTATAACAAAATTATGAGAGAGAGATTTCAATATCAGAGACCTTGTCCTCAAAGAGAATCAACATGTGACCAATATGGAATGGAGTAAATGAGGCAAGTTTTCTCCTAATTGGCTCATACCTTATATCATCACACACAAGTATGGATCAGGGACTTATCGTCTGTCTTCTCTTGAAGGCCGGCCAGAACCTGAGCCCCTTAATGCTTTGCATCTGTGACCATTCTACTATTAGTCGAGTATTCATCCACTTGACATTTAACTTGAGCTCGTCCCTTGAGCAATCCTTGTCCTTTTAATCCTCAATCCTTTCCATCATTTTTCCCTTAACAAATCCTCTATAACCCTTTTATGACGTATGGATGCTTCATCCTAATAAAAGGGAGCCCTTGACCTTCTATAAGTCTTGTCCATAACTCAAAATTTTGTCAAAACTAAATCAAGATGTCAAAATATCCAAGGTCACAAAACCAAATCAAAAAGTAGACTGCTCCCTCGGAGGACAGTTGTGATATCATTGCTTTAGCTAATAGACTGCTCCCTTGAAGGACAGTTATTCAAAAGCCCTTAAATCTATAAAGCAAAATATAGACCACTCCCTTGAAGGATGGCTATGACTAAATCTTGCTACAAATAACACTTTATTAGAAGCTTCCCACATCGATCAGCTTCACAAATGACCAAAAAACAAGTGACATCTTTATGTGAACTTCTCGCATTGATTAGTCCGCTCTAAAAAAAAAAAAAAAAATGGGTCATGGACTTGACTTGTAGTTGTCTCAGGGTCTCCTATAAAAAGGGGCAAAGTTATCCCTACTCTAAAACAGGTTACCCTCTCCTCCTATCCCATTACCTACTCAAGGGACTTTGAGCTCACTTTAATGTCAAAGTGATTCGATTACTGCTCTAACATAACTCATGGTCAATGATGCAATGCATGAATAGGGCTCTTGGTTCTAACAACCCTTATCTATGCTGTCATTTTGGTCCTTGTCAATAAAAGGGTGTTTATGCCTTTTACTTTCTACCTACACTTTGGTCACATTCAACCACATCATTTGTCAAAACAATTCAATCTGACTCTTTTCAAACCACTCACATAGCCTAATCATTCCGGTTTCCATAGACATCAACACACATGGAAACTATCAACCACACAATTTATGCCAAGCATAAACCATTACTTGCTGAAGCATAAATCGACCTGCAATTCATTTTTAGCATACATCCATCATGAATATGGATAGTTGCTAAGGGATGAAAAACCTCGACCAATGTTACAGAATACACCACTTGGAAAAGGCTGTAGCATCATCTTCTCCTCATCATTTCAAATCATGTACCCTCAGACATATGGGAAGTGCTATATCATTATCATGACCAAAATCAACCACTTCGATCTTTTTCCTCCCTCTTGGGAGAACTACATTGGCCTGAGGCCCTAACGATAGGGGCTATGTAGGCAACACTCAGTTGACATTGGGTCTTCTGGGGTTAGCTTAGCCATTCCTTCATCGCATCTCTTCCATCACATTCTTTCATCACCTGCCAATCACATCACAAACAATCACATATTTTCATAATCATTAACATTAATCATTTTCATCCATATCATTAATCTTAATCATACATCCATCATCATATAATCACAATCATATCAGCATCATAATCCTAAACATCATATCAAAACATATATCAAATCAAAATAACATACAAACACATCCACCACATTTTTCATAAACACATCCATGATCAAAATCAAGTCATATATATATATATATATATATATATATATATATATATATATATATATAACAATGTTTTATACAATCACACAATATGTGCCTCTGTTTCTCTCTCATACATCTTGCATCAACGGCTCACAGGCTGATATATACATCAAAAATAAACATCATAATCTGCCCTCAAGGCTATGGCTGTGGTGGTGGTGGCGGTGGTCGGGAAGATGCTGTATCTTCTCCCCCCTCTGATCTGTGTCGTCTGTGAGACCTAGAAGCTATTACTCGAGACATAAATCTCTGTCAACTCTACTCTACCCTCATCTCAGAGTATCGCTGTATCTAAGGGAACCTCCTAATGGCCCTCTCATAATACGTGATCTCATCCAGCACATCATTGTATCTAACTAGAGATACAATCTGTGGTGGACCCATCAGACCTACTGCCGTGCCCTGCACTGAACCCTGTGGCTGTGAAAACTCTGGCTGCACTGACACTGATTGTGTGGGCTGCTAAGCTAGCTGCTGAGGTGGATACTACATCGAGCCCTATCCTCTCAAGCCCTATCCTATCGATGCATGTGTCTGGGCTGCGGCCAATTGACTCTACAAAATAGTGATCTACCCTGTCAAAGCAGCCACTCGACCTATCAACCCTACCATCTCCTCCTGTAAACTAGTGACCTGGCTCTCCAAAATAGTCACTCATCCTCGTGCTGCATCCCTCTCCTAGATGGCAGCATCTCTCTCCTGTCGGGCCACATCCCACTCCCTGATCACTGCCTGTAGATCAAGCTATGGTCTTGCCTACACCCCTATATACTGACCTACCCACCATGTCAAGTAAGCCTCTAAACATCCTGGGTTAGCTATCCTAGGTCCTGCCGATAACTCCTCAAAATTTGGCCCCTCTATCTCCTCTGGTAGTGGGAGTGGCACCTCTATATCATCCTATCTGTACTGTGGGAATGTGGGAGGTACATCCTATAACAGCCTGTACTAGTGCTGCACTCTCTCTATTGGGATCCTCTCGAGCTCACCAGCTCACCTACCTCTGACCCATCACATGCTCTGAGTCCCGACCAACTGCTCTCCCTAATCTCTGAATGTTGGATACACCAGATATGGTCTCCAAATGATATCTATTGGGATCAGGGCCTCTAGTACCCCTCGATAGTGGTCAATATCCCTAACCACTCCATCCACCCATGTCTGCGCCATCACCTTACACCATCGCTTAAATCTAACCTTGAAGCTAGCCTGAATCGCCACTAGGAGGTCGAGAGGTCATGTGACCACGATGTGCTCGTAAGCCCAGCAATGCAGAAGGTGGTTGATGCACAAGCTATACCACCACTGCCAGCTAATGCCCCACAGCTCTCTGTATACCTGGGCCAAAAAGACTGGTGCCCAAGCAAACATTATCTACCACTCTATCATATCTGTCAAAACTCTAGTCATAACAACTAGAAACCTACCTCCCTCTGCATTTGACAGCACGTAAACTGTGATGCCTGTCATCATCAGGATCACCAGCTGATGTGCATCCTCATCTGCATCATAAAGGGGCTCATACACAAAACTGGCTGAGTGATAACTCGCCTTAGCTGCATGCTCTCCAAATAATGTCACCATCTAAATATCATGTGCCTCTCTCGAGCATGCATATAAGTCTACTCCGTGTACCGGCAGCCACAAAATATGGTATACATCCTCCACGATCATAGTCATCTCCCCTGTTAGCAAGTGGAAGGTGTTGATGGAATGATCCCACCGCTCGATCAGAGCCACCATCAGGCTCACATCCCTTACCACCCAACAATAGCGTCACAACCCGCCTAGTCCCACTATGCTCATCTGTGCCCACTCCTCCCTTGTGATGTCTCAATGCATCTGCGTCAGCAATGTCGGCAATCGATCTCACAGCATCAAAGTTTGCCTCACCTGCATCCATGCAAGTCAATCTCATGTTAAAAATTTCCCTCTTCTTTCTATTTTGACCAACCTATTTGACCATCTACACCTGACCTGACCTTCGAGAATCCCTTGGTGTAGCTTTGACCCCTTGACTTGACCATTTTTCATCCCTCTTTTGATCAGGTAGCCACTGACATTGGTTAGCATGCCAGGGATGGCACTCACCTAACCGACGTCAGTCACTAGTGACCGATGTCAGCATGTTAGTGACCGACGTCAGTCGCTAGTCGGTCGATGCCGGTGAACACGCTGACATCGGTGACTGGTTCGGCCCTAGGGCCGAATGGGGTGAGCCCTAAATTTAGAGCTTTCCCATTTCTAACCCCTAACCCCCCCCAAAATGCTCTCAATACCTCCTAACCTATCCTAGATCCCTCCCCTACCTTCCTAGCTACCCTCCCCCCTCAATTTCTGCCTATATTAACAAAAATTTCAAAAAACAAATCAAATCAAAAATCTAACCAAATAGGACTTAGAAACCCTCCTACCTCATCTCGGCATTGCCAACATGGTGGCACGATGGGTGCCACTGGTGGTGGACCTCCTGTAGGTCCTCTACTACCCTCTGCCATCACTTCTACATCAAGCTCCTCCTAGCCCACAAACTTCTCTATAGCCTCTAATCTCTCTCCATGCATCTCTCTCTCCACCAATGTTTCTCTGACACCTCACACTGCTCCTCGGTCAACCTAGTGTCACTTTCACTCACTGGGCTCCAGAGCTCTTTTCTCTCAGTCAGCTAAATCACAAATGACTTCTGGTCGACTGCCAATCCAATTTTGTCAGATTTGGCAGGCCGCTGATGTCGACATAATCATGCCCTAGTCTGCTGACATCAGCCGATATCCTGTCGACATCGGTCCCTTTATGTCTTTGACATCGATTTTATCACCAATGTCAGCAACATTCAATCCTCCTTTTTTCATCATGTTTCCCTAAAATCATGTCCCCAATCAGTCAGCAATCCGTACAAGTCATTTTGGCCCCCTGGGGCACACTTGAGATCACTTTTGCCTCCGTCCATCGACCACCAGACCTTGGAGATCATGACCATCTCCTCTAACTATGAGTACGTCCAAAGCGATTTTGCCTTGGTTGTTTTTGCATGTATGCTACCTCATGATTGGTTAGCAAAATTGTTCGCATACTTTTGACCTTCACAAGTATAGGATCGCACGCTGATTGATCCCCACTACTTATGACCTTTTCGTGTTTTTAGGAGCACTTCCTGAGCCTGGAATACCTGGCACACGACGACCATTGGAGCTTTAACTTAGATTGAATAACCCAATCAACATACGACTAAATGCTGGGGCCCAATTATTTCAATTTTGGCACTCCTCGACCCTCGACCTGCGATAATTTGACCTGACCATCCTCGTGAAGTGGTGTATGCACAATCACGACTTTTGCAGCGTTCTCACTCTATCTTCACCCCTTTTTTCATCCAATCTTTGTCAAATCAGCACCCGATTCTAGGTTCCCTTCTCTCGACTCCTGCTTTGAGGGGGAATACCTCATCCATAATCGGGGCAACCAACCCACCTATTTTTGTCTTGCAGTTCACTTGAACAACCAACAAGATGAAATCAACCTTATCCCATACCTGGGGCAACCGACTCCTATTTTTGTCTTGCAGTTCATTTAGAGCAACCAACAAGACAAAAAGGGGCAAATATAGACACCAAAATAGTGTCTAACCCTTGGTCACCTTCCCCCTTGGTCCATTCTTAACCCATTCTTAAACCATGCACTTACTAATTTAAAAATAATAATTTATTATTAATATCCTCCCCTTTGACACATCACCTATAACACCTCGTCTAACACCTCGCCTTGGACTATTTCCCAGCTTATGACTCACCCAAGACCTATTCTTACTTCTCTCTAACCGCCTAACCAACTCTCGTGTGTATTTAGCCCAACCTTCGACATTCTCCAATGGATAGTGCACTTGGCAGATGGAGAACGGGCTTGGTGGCTCTTTTACCTGTTCTCTACCCGTCAATGTCGGTCAAATGTCGGCCGATGCCAGCATAATCACCGATGTCGGTTATACTTAAACCAATTTTCTAACCCTTTGACGGGACTCGAATGAGAAATCATTAATCTCTGGAGCTAATCATGAATCTCGAGACCTCTTTCAGCAAAATAAAGTCCTCTTGCTCCTACTTTTTGGTGTTTTGGCTTCTTGTTCTCTTGTAGGGATCAACATTCTTGACAGCATTTTCTAGACACTAAGGTCTTGCATCAGACATTTTGCATAGGGATTGCATGATATCTCCATCATCAGCGATAACTGAAACACAGCGTCTACACCTTTGCCAACTCATATCATAGCTAAGTATTTGTATTATTTTCATTTCAATGTCATTTCAAATATATTAACATTCTATCTATCATCTATTCCAAGCATTCTTAACCCAACCTTCTCTGTCCTTCCCAGAGAGGCTGAAAAGCCTTCTCTCTCATTCATCCTCTTTTTGCCTCTGTCACCAGTTCAGTCCATTTTCAGACAACATTCTCAGTCCCTTAGACCCCAAGCAGTCCCTCTGACTCCCTCACAGACCCCCAGGTGAGACCACAGTCTATTCTATAGACCAAAAACTAGACCTGTAACCCATCCCTGGCCATTACCCCGACTGACCTCGTCCACTTCCCCTACCGACGTCGGCAGTCTAACCGTCGTCGGTGACCTTCCTGACCGACGCTGGCAATATCACTAACGTCGGCAACTATGCTAAGCAGATTGTAGCTTTATCAGGTATGCATTTGCTTTCAGTTCTTTCTTTTCAAGTGTTTTATCATTTATCTTTTTTGTCTCTATCATATTCTGTTTTAAACAGTGGATTGTCATCCCCCAAGAAGCCTTAGCGCTTTTAGGACCAAGATTTTGCTTGGCAATCCACCCTCTTATCAGCTAACATTTTTCATGTTTTAGTGTCTGTCTCTTTCAGGTGTCATCCTCCACAACCAAAGAGGAGTTCTCACAACGTCTGGATTATGATGCGCAGACTACATCCAGTACATACAAGCCTTGACCATTTCTGTAAGTTTCTCATTTTTTCTCTTTTGAATGTGAAAGTGAAATTGCATAGAAACAGGCATATAAAACTATAGTAATGGTATAATCACTATAGATCACATAATAATCATACTACATGTAAAAATAATTGATGAATAATTATATCAAAGAGATTCACTCATGTAATACCTAGTTATTATTATAGGTTTTAATGTATCCAGTCTAAATAGTTATGACATATTTGTAACCAGTATGGCCTGCACGAATACCTTGCATGAACCTATTGATCACCCCATATCGGAAAAACAACTATACATTAAGTAGTATCAAATTTAGTTTATGGATTATTGTATAAATGGTTGAAGTTTGGTGACCCTTGGTACATCACTATTTTTTTAAAGAAAAAATGAGCATATTTTATTAGATTTTTGAGTATGATATGTATGGAATAACATGATGCAAATATTATGAAACAATATGTAAATTCAATTAATATGCACTAGTGTCTCAATTTTATTAAAATATTTTAATTAGATATGCATATCATTGCATATACATATTTAACAATACTACATATATGTCTCAACTCACTATAATACTTCTCAGTTTGTTGTATGTGGTAACTTGGTCATTACTACTTAATTTATAAATACATGTCCTATACTATATCATGTGTTCTATAATAGTTCACCATCTTCTGGATTTATATACTAGATATTATTTCCTCTATGAATTAATTTTATAAGAATCTATACTATATCAATCCATAATTCCTGAGAAACTTAGATAGGACAAACACTAATAGGTATATTGAACTATATAATAGGTATATATGTAGACTATTATAAATAGATAATTAAATATATGATTTAGTAGATTTCTATGTTTATAACTATCATTTTACAAGTAAATTACCACATTAAGGAGTACAAAGATATGAAATAAAACATAGAGTTGAATTGCTAGATTTAACTACAAAAGTTCATTTTTTCGTACATACAATTCTCCTAATTCACTTTAATATCACTAAATAGCTTGAGTTAATTACTTTGTCTACCTAGTAGTCTGTAATGTTATTCTTTTTGTCTTCTTTGTCCTTTCTTCATGTCCACGCTCATCACACCCACTTCCTCTGTACTATGCCCCTTCTTTTCATTTTACTCCCCTTTCTAAGCATGGCACTGTTTTCTTTTCCTATTTTAATCCCATGATTTTTTTTCTTTTTATTTATTTTTATCAATATCTTTGTTTTTGTTTTTTAAAATTTTCCTCTTTTCTTAGAAAGCTTGCTCCTTTTTAACTTGCCATTTTGTTATTTTAAAAATTAATTATTATATTTTTATTTATTTTATTTCCAATTACAAGAATAAATATATTTGCTAATTATCACCCCTAATATCATATGACTTAATGATTAATTAATTAATCAATAAACTCAAATTTAATCTAATTATAAAAATTACATCTCCAAAAACATTAATAGTCATAAATAAAATCACACAAGTTGAGTTCCATATAACCATTAAACTAAGCTATCAACCATGTGTAAACAACTATTTAATGCAAGCAACATCAAAACACACTATGCTAACCACTCCATTATACATGTAACATATACTAGCTAATGTGGTGTGTGTAGAGTTCTAACTATTTTGTCTATTGTCATTCAACATCTCCATCTACGTCACCCTCTCCAATGATGCTCTCCCTCCATCATGCTCTGAGAGATGAGTTTCTCCTGCATCAAACTCACAACAATAGGTAGTTATTCCATAACACCATGACATATATACATCATAAAATATAATTCAAATAATAATTCATCATGGTTATAATGTAAAAATATATACTAAAACTAACTCATAGCAATGTAATCATATAACCAAAGTAATATTCAATTGTCCCATAATAGCATAAAACTCTAGGAAAATAATAAGAAAATTAAATTTATAACTATAAATATCCATAAATAATCAAGTAATTTTGCTTAGTGAAGAATCAAGACGTAAGATCTAGACTGAACTGGTCAATCCTAACTTTGGTATAAAATTTGGAACATAGGACATGAATGCTTACAACAAATTGAAATAGTTCTTTACATGCACATTTGACCTTAGAAAGTGTGTAGAATACCTAAAAATATCTTTTCTAAGTTTGAAACCCTACTAGTTTTTAAATTAGTGAAAATTTGTGAATAAGAAAAGAGTAGAGTGTAATGGGTTAAGCTAACCACAATCACCCCCATGATGATTGTTCCTTGCCTCTGTATCCAATTCTTGATAGAAATCAAGCCCATGTAGTTCTCCCACTTAGAGTTTTTTTTTGAAATTATTCTCCTTTGAATATATGAATTCATTTAGGGATGGCTTAAATAATTGATATTATTTTGATTTGGATCTAAAAAAATAGGCTTTGGACTAGGCTAAAGACTACTTCAAATTATTATTATTACTATTAAGAATAATAGAGAAGATTCAATTAATGTGTAATAATGTAATTAAGTCTCTATATTGAAATTTCAAAGTGATATAATATGTGACTTAAGTGTGCCTTAATATCAATCCAAAGGGGAAAACCTCATGTTACTTGTCCTAAGCATACAGATCAATTTGTAAGGTAAGGTTCAAATTTGAAAATTGATCATTATAATGGTAAAGGTTAGGATCAAACCATAGGGGTCAAGATCTATTTCCACTATTGACTCAACTTTTTGATCCTATCCTAAAATGGAAGCATGTAATTTTTCGGATCCATAATGTTCATATAGATTTTAATTTAGAACATTTTTAATAGGTGTCAGATGGAAATTTAGAAAATAAATAGTTCCATACAAGTAATTAGGATAGGGTGAGGTAGCGAAATAGGTCTTGATTAATTACATAAGTTCACTAAAGTGAAATAGGTCTAAAACTAGCTTATTCAAGTATTCATGACCAAATTTAGTTATATATATTCCCCCCAACCCCCCACCATCCCCTTTAGTTTATAAATGAAACTAATAGATTAAATAAGATAATGGGCTACAAAAGGGGGGATTAAAGCGACATTTTTTTTTAAAATAATAATAGTTTAACTTGGAGATAATTTTAGAGACACTTAGAAAAATAATTTGATAATGACGCATGAATATAAATTGTGGTGTTTTAAATTTAGTTTATAAATACATAATTTTTTTAAATACCTAGATGATAAAAATGTGTGAAATTTATGCATTTATGAACAATGGATTAACATTTTTTCTAAAAATATAAGGAGACTACATGTTTACAAACACACTTTTTTATTGTTATGTGAAAGTTTATAAATGGATAGGTGAAATATTACAAGTCAAAACAACTGAGAAATTAAAATTGTAAGTGTATGAACACAACTTTTTGACCTTAACTTCATGAAAATTAGGATTTTTAAAACCATAGGTAATAATGTGTAGATTTTTGAGATATAAATTTTCTATAATTTCAATTAATTTTCAAAAATATATAAAGGTATTTGTCACAATATGTATATAGTCAATAATGATGTAATTTGTGTATAAATTAAGTAATAATTAGAAATAATAGTTTAACATTAGAAAAGTTATATATTCAAAAACTACATGTTCCCCCTATAAACCCATATAATTTTTTTTTACATAATAAAAAATGGCTAATCAGATGTATCAACATAAAATGAAATGACACATAGATTTCCAAAATATCATTTAGACTAGTCTATGACAATGTTTAGGCTATGTTTGGACCCCCCAAGACTACAACCAAGTTAAATTTGGATAGAAAATGGAAAAGTGAAATATTATAAATATTAAAATGGCATACACACTATACAAAATGCATACACCCTTTGAAATGCCTTGTTTTAGAGGGAAGATGAAAAATTTTGAAATTCCCTTTGCACTGCAAAAGGCATACGCCCTTTGCATAAAAATAGTTTCTTGTCATGTTTGGTCAATTTGAGGCATATACTTTGCAATATAAAGGATGTATATTTAATTTTATATTATTATACTTTAAATTTATTTTACTAAATATAAAAAATTAGGTCCACTCTATATCTTCTAAAATACATTACATAGCTATAGGAGTTACCATTTAGAAGTTAATTTTTCAAAAAAAATTCTAGTCAATACTTATTTTTTAAAATTTCAAGATTGGAAGATAGAATGAGAAATGAAGTTTTGAATCATGTTACATATGTAATATATATATACCATTGGGGATGATCTACCTACTTGAATATGCCCTATCTACTTTAGCTACTTGAGAATACCCTACTTGATTGAATAATTGAGCCATATCTTGATATTGATTATGCCCTACCTAAATAATTTCAAGACATATATTGATCTTTACTATTCCCTACCTACATTATTTTACTTGAGTATGCCCTACCTAGTCTACCTACTTGTGTACATGTCATACTTGATTGAATACCCAAGCCATAGCTTGATCTCGAGTATGCCCTACCTAAATACCCAAGCCATATCTTGATCTTGACCATGCCTTACCTATATTATTATACTTGAGTACACCCTACCTTATTTTATTTAAGTATGATTCAATTTTAATCTCATGCATGTATGACCTAACTAATTTATTCCAAATTTACATAAAGTAGGGTCATATTCTAGCATTCTAAAGTCACATAGGATGATACCACTACCATAATAAATATCACTACTATTTGGGGTGGAGGGGAATAGTTTTGAACCCTATTTTATTAGACTTAAGTACAAATCACTCATATCAATATCTCTCTCCCTAAACAATATGGAAAAGGTCTTGAACACATAAAAAATCATTCATAATTATCCCTCCTCCCTCTCTCATCCACCTTCATTATCCCTTATCATCCTTCATTATCCCTAATGATGCTATCATTGGCCTTCATCATCCCTAGGCACTCACACATCATCCCTCATTTTCTCTCATCATCTCTATCACTCCATAATCATTCCTTACCATCCCTAATCACTCCCCCAATGACTCTCATCATCCATAATTATCCATATTCACTCCTTAATCATCCTAATCATCCATAATTACTCTATTAATGGCCCTAATTATCCCTAATCACACCCTCATCAACCATCATCCTCTTTTATCATCCCTAACCACTTACTCATTTTCCCTCATTTCCCCTCATCATCCCTAATCATTCTTATATCAACCCTCATTATCCCTAATCACTCCCACATTATCTATCATCATCCTTCATCACTCCCTCATTGACCCTCATTATCCTTCATGGTCCCTAATCACTTCATGATCAACCCTCATCATCCCTCATCATCCCTAATCACTCCATCATCAACCCCCATCATCCCTTATCATCCCTCATCATCCCTTATCATCCCTCATCATCTGTAATTATCCCTAATCATCCATAATTACTCCCTCATGATCCCTCATTATCTCTAATCACACTCTTATTAAACCTCATCATCCCTAATAATCCATAATCACTCCCTAGATGATAAAACTATGAATGAAACATGTGATGTGAGTGTTAAGGCTTCCTTGAAAGTAAAATATAAAATGAAAGTAATACTACCTAAAAAAGAGGATAATAATAGGGATAGTAGAAAAATAAATAAGGAAAAACTCATCACAAGGGATGATGAAACAAGTAAGGATATCTAGAAGGATGAAGCAACAAATTATCTAGAGTAGGTATTCCTTTTTATAGGATTTTGTGTTTGGGTTTGACATGAAAAATGAAGATACTATAAATATTTTTTTTACCTTTCATGGTGTGAAATATTAATTATTATAAAATTCATGGTAAACACATATAGAGAGGGTGATCCAATAGATATCTTAACTTATTTAAAGTAATTCTTGAACACTTCTCAAAAATACTGGTAAGTTTGATACTCAATTATTATTATTTATTATTTTGATTTAGGTGTATTGTTAAAATTAGCCAAAACACATTTTGTATTATGTTATTTGTAACCTATTACTCCTAAAATAGTTATAAATATCATAAAATGAACTAATGAAAATATCATTCTACAAGGCCCAAGTGGGCAAGAGTGGATTGTAAAATTATAGGGTACATCTGCTCAACTCAAATTTCTATAGGGCTAGGAATAATTTGTGCATCATTATGCATTATAGTTTCTATATTTTCTAGGTTTTAATCATATTTATAAGTATTATTACAAGGTTTGAATATTTATAAGAAGTGGATTTGAGAAACACATTACTACATTTGATTCTAAGAACATAAATTGTGACCTAGGGAGGAGAAGCCCCCTACTAGGTTGAAGGGTTTTAATCCATTGATGTAAAGTGATTTTATCATTGATTTGGTTTTTGAATATGAATATAATGATGAATATGGAATAATGGGATAAAATAAGAGATTATGGGGGTCAATGAGGGAGTGATTATGGATTATATGGGATAATGAGGGCCAATGAGGGAGTGATTAGGGATGATAATGGATAATTTGGGACAATGACTATGAGGGAAGGATGAGGGATGATGATGAATGATTAGGTAGTGGTAAAAATGATTAATGATGAGGGAGTGATTACAATGATGAATGATGATGATGAATGATAATTTATATGATTGAACCCCTATTTATATATATTTTGGGCAAAGGGAGATAACAATATGAGTTAGTTTTATATGAGACTAATTTGTATATGGTTTAGAGTTTAGGTTTTAGGGTTATGGGTTAGTTCTTAAAATTTAGGGTTTAAGATTTAAGATTTAGGTTTTAGGGTTTATATTTTAATGTTTAGGGTTTAAGGTTTAGTTTTTAGGGTTTATGGATTTGGGTTTAGGTTTTAGGTTTTACATGTTATGGTTTATGATTTAGAGTTTAAAATTTGGTTTTAGAGTTTAGGGAGTAGGTTTTTAGGGTAACAATTTAGAGCTTAGTGTTTTTTATTTTGAATTCAAGGTTTAGGGTTAATGGTTTATAGTTTAGGGTTTAGGTTATAGGTATTAGGGTTTAAGGATCAATATTTAGTGATATATCTTAGGGATTAGAATTTAGGGCTTATAATTCAGATTTTATGATTTGAATTTTAGGATATGGGGTTTGGGTTTAGGGATTACAGGGACATGTTTTAGTTTTAAAGTTTTTGGGTTACATTTTAGAGTTTATGGTTAGGGTTTTAAGTTTTTGGTTTTAAACTTAAGGTTTAAGGCTCTAGTCTTGTGGGTTATAGTTGAGGATTTTGGTTTTGGAACTTAGGGTTTAGTATTTATGGTTTAAGATTTAGTGTTTGGGGCTTAGGGCTTATAGTTTAGGAATTTGGGTTTAGTGTTTATGATTTATAGGTGTAATCATGTTTATGGCCATAGTGGATATGTATGGGTTATTTGATTTTTATTTAGGTTACAAATGGTGTAAGAAAAGGTCATAGTATTTTGGATCTTCTCATGTTTGTGAGTTATTCCTAAAGAGTGTTATTAGATGTGATTAATACATTATTAGCATTTTTGATACTGATTTTAATCTAGCACATTTTATCCTTACATTAAAATCTTTGTGAATTTTTGGGAATTATGGTGTAAGGTGGGATTTGTCTCCCTTCACACATTTCCTAGTGGCTTACAAGTATGTCTGAATGATGTGCACATATAAATAATTTTTTGAAATGTCAAAGTGATTTCGAGTTAGGATTTAGATTTAGGTTTTATGTTTAAGTGTTAATTATGATAAAGGATGATCACAAATGATGATAAAGTGACTAGGTACAATGAGGGACCAATCAGGGATGTTGAGTGATGATGAGAGTTAGTGATGGAGTGATTAAGGATGATGAGGGAGTGATTAGAGATGATGAGGGATGATGAGGGAGTAATTAGGGATGATTAATAATGATGATGTTTGATGAGGGTGTGATTAAGGATAATGAGGGATATTAAGGGACTGATTAGGTATAATGAGGCAATTTAAGGTTTAAGGTTTGGGGTTTGGGGTCTAGGGTTTAGGTTTTATGGTTTAGTGATTAAGGATGATGAGGGATGATGATAAATGATGTTAGATTCAATAGGTATGATGAGATACTAATTAGGGTTGATGAGGGAGTGATTAGGAACCATGAGAGACAATGAGGGATGATGAGTGAATGATTATGGATGACTAAATATGATGAGGGTTGATAAGGGATTTATTAAGGATTATTAAGGATGATGAGGGATGATGAGGGAGCATGAATAATTATGGATGATGAGGGAGTGATTAGGGATGATGAGGGTCTATGAGGGAGTGATTGTGGATTATGAGGGAGTATGAGGGCTGATGAGGGAGTGAATAGGGATGATAAGGAATGATGATGCTAATGAGGGGGTGATTAAATTTGATGTGAGATAATGAGGGTTAATAAGGGAGTGATTAAAGATGATCAGGGGTAATGAGTGATGATGAGAGAGTGATTTCAGATGATTAGGGATGATGAGGGTTGATTACTGTGTGATTGGGGATAATTAGGGCCATTAAAGGAGTGATTAGGGATGATTAGGGATGATGAAGGAGATGAGAGAGTGACTAGGGAAAATAAAGGATGTTGAGGGTGATAAGAAGTGATTAAGGATAATGAGGGATAATGAAGGCTGACAAAGGAGTGACTAAGGATGATGAGGGATGTTGAGGGAGTGATGATAGATAATGAGGGATAATTAGGGCTAATGAGGGAGTGATTACGGATGATGTCAGATGATAAGGACTAATGATAATGTCATTAGGGTTGATGATGACCAATGATAGTGTCATTAGGGGTGATGAGGGATGATGAGGACCAATGATAATGTCATTAGGGGTGATGAAGGATGATAAAGGATGATAAAGGATAATGAATGTCAATGAGAGAGGGATCAAGGATGATGATGAATTATGGAGTGATTATGATTAAGAATGATGATTTATATATTTATCCCCCTCTTTAGATATGGTTTAGATAAATGGAGATAGAGATATGAGTGATTTTTATATGAGATTTATAATTTATGGGTTGAAAAATGACTCCCCTCCACCAACAATACTAGTGGTAGTGTCCAATGTGAGTTTGGAGTGAGAGAAGTTGAATATGTTATATGTGAGTCTTGAATAAATCAATTAATTCATGTATGTGTGATTAAAATTTAAGCATGCATAGATTGACCCATGTATTTAACATTTGTTTTGGAGTGAACAATATATTTTATGATGAATCATGAATGGTGTTTTGATTATTTATATTCTAAATGGAATGTAATATAGTGATTAGCTACATTCATGTCTAGTATGAGTGAATGTGTCATGACTACATGTAGATGTCATGTACGAGTGACTACATATCTACATGTATTACTAGGTATGTGGTAGATGTAATGTATGAATAACTATATCATTATTATATTAATGTATAATTCACATGCTACATGTTAGTAATTCATGTATATTAATAGATCCATTGATTAAACAACCCACAAATTATTTAGGAATTTAGTCTAAATACACCTGAAAAATCCTTTTACATATTTGTCCTTAGTCACTCCTTTCTCTATATGGCTCATTCAATTCCCCCTCTTATATATATATATATATATAGGTGATAACACCCCCCTCTCCTAATTTTTAGGCATCCCTTGATAATAACTCCTCTCATTTACCCCTTAATCCAATAATGCCCCCTCTAATGATTTTCAAGCATGATAATGCCAAAAATCCTTTCAAGATATGGATCATGTATTTAATTAGGTATCAAGTATTCAATATATGACTCAGGGAAGATAGATATGGTAAGTAATAGATATTTTTATTCAATATCAAGATATGGATCATATATTTAATTGGGTATTAGGTATTCAAGATATGACTCTAGTAAGATAGATATGCTAAGTATTAGATATTTTTATTCAAGATCAAGATATGGATCAGGTATTCAATCAGGTAGGGTATACTCAATTAGGTGGGGCATACTCAAGTAGGTATGGAAATAAATAAATATAGATAGGTATGAATACTCTAGTATAATAAGGTAGTTATGGCATACATAAGATAAAGATATGGCTAGAGTATTTAGGTGGGCATACTCAAGATCAAGATATGGCTCTGGTATTCTATCAAGTATGGCATGTGATCAAGTAGGTGAGGTATGAAAGGAATAATCAAGTAGTTAAATTAGGTAGGGAATAGTCAAGATCAAAATATGGCTTGTGTATTTAGGTAGGGCATACTCATTGAGATCAATATATGGCTCAATTATTCAATCATGTAGGGAATACTCAAGTAGCTAAAGTATCTATGGAATAATCAATTAGGTAAATTAGGTATATAATACTCAATGGTATCGATCTATTACATATGTAATATGATTTAAAACTTCACTTATCATTCTATCTTCTAATCCTAAAATTCTGAAAACTAGGTATTGACCATAATGGATTTTATAGAACTAACTTCTAAATGTAAACTCCTACAAATCTATAATGAATTTTAAAATATGTACAGTGTCCCTAATTTTTAATATTTATTGAAATTAATATTTATTTTACTAAATATTTACCTAAATATATATGCTCCTAACTAACTAAACACAACAACAACCTATTATAACTCAAAAGGCATACACTTTTTGTACCATAAAAGATGTACATGATTTTTAAAGGGCATAAGTCCTTTTATTAAAATTTAATATGCCCTTTTCTCAAAATGGCACATGCCCTTTAGGCTCAAGACCAACCTAAATCATATTTGCATTGGTTTTTAAAAAAAAGAGGGTATATGCCCTTTTGAAAAGGGCATATGGATTTTATACAAAAAACCTTTACAAATTTAGGGCATGTCACATTTTTTGTCCCCCAAATTTATGTATCAACACACTAAATCAAAAATTTCATATGGCTTGTATATTCAATTTTCACTTTGTTCCTAAATGCATGATCAAAATAAAAATGAGAACATTCATGCTCTTACCATGTCTATAGATAATAAATAGTATTAAAAATTTTAAAATAAAAAAGGGTGCATGAATTTTTATCATGGATCCATTTATAAATGTAGAATTTGTAACTATAGGTAGATGCAAATTGTAAACTATATTCAAAACTTATGCATGAACTTGTATCATGCACTCAAAGTTATATGAATTTCTACTTTTATCTTATATTGTAAGTTCATATGCATGGAATATGCCCCAATAATTTGTGTCAATGATTTAATTTTCAATCATTTGTAACTTTTGAAACTATAGTTTCTATCAAAACTAATTTTTGTTTTTTGAAAGGCTTATCTCATGTAACCAAATTCCATTAAAATGCCCCCATTTTGAGTTAAGTAAATTGATAATAAAAGTCACTCATATCAAAATAAAACTACAACATGCATATTAAAATTTAATCATTGAATAATGTAGCATATTTGAAAATTATATTATCATAGTAAGATATATGTAATTTGTATATGCATGCAACATAAGAGATAAGGCATGTAGAATGTATCAATGAAGTTCATAGTAATAAAATATAGAGTTAGTATCTTATGCATTTTTTAGTACATGATATGGATCATGGCACTCAAAAAAATTAATAATCTCAATAAGCACATAACACAACAAGCATAATTCATACAATAAGGCCAAGTGATGCATAAAGGTCATTTTAAATGTCAACAAATGAGATATGGACAAACAAAACTAATGGAAAAACACAAAGGCCATGAATAATGTAACAAAAAATGGATATGATCAAATGTTACACACAAAAATAGGGCCAAGGGCCAAAGGTAAGGACATGTTTAAATATTTCATATACCAAAAACCAAATCTCATAGAAATGTTCAAGCAATTTTTCACACAAGGGCCAAGGCCCTATACAAGTAAGATATAATTTATTATTTATAATTAATAGCATCAATAAAACATAGAACTATAAATGTAGTATAAACCATTCATATGTAATGTGACCATATTCTATAAAATAGATTATCCTTATACATGATGTAAGATAGAGATGTCAGCAAGAAATTTGTAAATAGTATAGAGCTCAATATTATAGGATTTATCGAATGATAATGCCTAAACTTACCATAACATGTGGATAATATGCCCTCAGTTTATAAAGTCTAATATGTAGAGGTAAGTCCAACATCTTAGTCCCTATAAAATTATGTATGTCTTGCATGACACTCATAAATACTAGTCAAATGCATGGTATGCTATCTAATAATCATGAGATAAATAAAATATGAAAATGATTTAAAATATATGTCTAACCATAGTCAGGTCCTAATTTTGGATTTTTATAATTATTTTTGTAGTTTTGTACTATTTTTATTTTTTTATACTTTTTGAATTTTGAAACTAGAAATAGTAGAAGTCAGTACAAATAAGGGTTCAAAAGTATAATATCAGAGAGGGATATGAACAATATAAAACATGTGCCAATGTGAAATATGCACTATAAAATGATGTTATGGTCATGTATGAATAAGATGCCCCTCACTGTATATGAATTGTAACTTTTAAAATCATGTAAGATAAATAATGAGTATAGATAGTAATGATTGTATATCCTCATTTCATAAAATGTACACTTACCAAAGTATGTAGTACATCTAAAAAATATAGCTTAAAAAAAAAAAAAAATTCATGAATAAACATTGATTTACACACTTTGAAACTGAGTGAAATGTATGAAAATTAGAAATATTAATGCTCTATGTGCTCAATTTTTTATTTTTGGGTAAAACTTTTCATAGGATAATATTGGCCAACTAGGGTTAGAGTGGAAGTCAATCTTGACTTTTATTGGTCAATTTTGTCCTTGTTTAAAAATACAATTTTATTAATACAAACTGTGAAAAAAATATAAATAGAAAAATATGGAAAAATTGATTGTTTTAGATTATTTAGATTTGGAAAGTGAAAAAGAAGAGATAAAATACCAAAATTAACTAAGATCCAAGGATTTGAAATAATCGATCAAATTGATTGAATTTAAAGCAACAAAATAACATGATGCAACAATAGAGAATCTACATATAATCAAAAAATATATTTTTAAAATTATTTGAATGCTTTTTTATTATAGTAAGTATAATATTTTCACAAGTGCATGATGTTTATAGGGTTATTTATAGGTTTTTCTTCTAGTGTAGCTAATTGATAAACCCATTTACCCATATTTTTTGTAAATTTTAAATGGACCCAGCTAATTTGGTTTGAATTTTGATTTATTTTCCTTATGTACAATTTTATTTTTAGTTTTCCTTTAACATTAGATTTCCCACTTGAAATTATCTATTATGTACATTTTTTCCAAATGTTATTTTGATGCGATCCTAATATAATTAAAGATGTTAAATATCCTAAATATGATTTCCATTAAACATTTCTAATCCATGCAATCACTTTTCTTGATATTCATTATCTTTGATTATATCTTTATGTGAGACCCATAAGGATGGAATTTATAGCTCAAGTGGTTATACTAATTCTATACAATAAATAAGAGAGTATGGTGTTATTTTTTAGTGTACCAAACTTGTACGATATTACCAAAGTGTATAAATAATATTATTGTGGAATTTATTTCATGCTTTACAACTATTTTTCTTAAAATATCAACAAGTTTTATTTGTATCTTATACCTGAAAATTGCCTTATCGATAATATGGTGTATAAAATGTATGATATATTTTGTATTTTGCACAAAATTACTTAATTATTTTTTCAAAATATGAACCAATGTCAAATAATAGTTGATGGATTTCCAGACCTTAAAATATGTGTCATTAAAATTGGCATATATCTTCACCTATAGTGGATTGTAAAGGTGTGACTTCAACCCAATTTTTGAGATACTTTGTTGCAATAATGATGAATTTGTGACCATCTATTAATTCTATATTTATTTTCATGATTAAATCAAAACTCTATAGATAAAATGGCCAAAGTGAGGCAATAGGTTGTAATTCATGTGATGGATCATGATCAAGGTTGTTATGTTATTAACATTGTAGACAAAAAAAATCATGTTCATGACATTTTTATTCCATTTTAGGCCAATAATAACCTTGTCATAGTAATTTTTAAGACATGGTTTTGCCAATAAAATGACCACCATATGCGTTATCTTGTACTTTAAGTATTGTTAATTTAGATTCTTCACAATTTAGAAATAAAATTAATTTGACATTAAGTGATATTTTTTATAAAGACCCACTAATAAAAACATAACAGGTAGCTCCACATTGTAATTTTCATTTTTCATTATGTGTAGCATTTTTTTGTATTATTGATCTACATAATAATTTATATATATTATTTTGAAATAATTGCTCTACGTGTAACTAATGACAACTTTAAAAATTCTAATTTTTTTTTATAGATATGGATGTATTTTTAAAATATTATATAGTAAAAATAACATGATCATCACTAATATCTAAGGGAATAAGTGAAGTCACACTAACCATAACATTTTTGTGTTGATTATATTTTCAAGATATTAATGTCTTTCTTCTTTTGTTTGATATATGTCTCATACTTGATTAACCACTAATTGAGAATATTTAAATACCTTTAGTGATTTTATCTATAATGTGTGTGTTGTATATATAATAGCACCACCACCTATGGCACAGTTAGATTCATCTAAATATATCATCTAAATGCCATTAAATATGATAATAAGTGAAATCATATCTAAAATCATAATTAATTGGTAGTGTATCTGTGAATGGATTTGTCATTAGTTGATCTACAAAACTTATACTTTTAATGATTTATATGAAATAAAATTAAAAATAATTTCTATAGAAGCATGACCCATTTAGCAATATGCCCTGATGAATGTGATTTAGACATTATAAATCTTAGAGGATCCACTTTTCTGATAACAGTGTTTCATTATTTAACATGTGATACCATAATTTTATGTGCTATGAAAACCAATGGAAGGCATAATTTTTCCATGGTATAGTAATTATTGTCATAGTCAATAAAAGTAAGACTAACATAATTTATATAGTTCCTTGTAATCATCATCATATTATGCCAATAGAGCCCCTAAGGCATAATGTGTAGAAAAAATATATAATAATAAGGGCCTTTCAAGAATAGGTGGCATGAGAATGGAGGTTGCAATAAATATTCTTTGATAGCATCAAATAAATTGATAAAAACATTCCATTAAAACTTTGTGCACTTTCTTAATTATCATGTAAAATGGTGTGTTTTATTTGCAGGTTGAGCCATGAAACATCTAATTGTTTAAATTTTTCCTTGTAAATATCATAATTATTTTAGCCCCTTTTTTGGAGGCATGTATAAAATATCTTTTACATTTTTATGATTCATTTCAATGCATCATTGAAATATGATTTATCCTAATAAATTTCTAGAAGTGACACCAAATACATACTTATATGGATTTAAGTGTATATTGTATTTGTGTAATCACTCAAAAATTTGGCATAAATCAATGCCTTTATTTTCTCATTATTTATATTTATCCAATAAATCGTAAACATATTCTTCCACTATCTTGTATATATAACACTAAAAAAAAATTGTCATAGCATGTTGATAAGTAGCTCTAGGATTTTTTAATCCAAAAGGCATGATTGTGTAGCAAAATTTTACCCAAGGTGTAATAAATTAAGTTTATTGTTAATATTCATGACTAATTTTAATTTGATTATATCTTGAAAATCTATCCAAAAATGATAAAATATCATATTTAACTATAAAATATACAATACTTGGCAAATGTAAGTCATTTTTTGGACAAGCTTTGTTTAAATCCTTATAATAAATTGGAGATATATTGGATACCCATGAAGGATAAACAATAGATCTAATAAATCGTGTTTAAATTAATCTTTAAATTTATTTATTTATTAATAATTCCACTTTAGGATGCATATTTTAGACTTTTTTTTTGACAACTTGTGTATCTGGATATAATACTATATTATACATTGCTACTACAGGATCTATGTCTAGCCTATCTAGATAAGGCCAAGCGAATACTTATGGATAGTCATTTAAAACCCATCATAAATATATATCTTCTTTGTTTTGTAATATATTTGTTAATAACATTGGTTATGGATATATATTTGTTCCAAAATTAATTTATTTTTTTCTTCATTAAGTAAAGTTGATCTATCTTCAACATAGGGTGTTTTAGGAATAGTATTTAGACCATCGAGTTGGACTTATGTACCAAATTCATATTTTTATCCAAAACATACATGAGAAATAGTACTATGAGGAAATCTATTTTTATGGTATAAGGGAGGGAGATCCTCATATGTAGGCAAATATTATAGGAGAGCTTCATCATTTTAAAAGTTCATTTAATGTCAAAAGTTCTAATGAAGTCGTATCATTTATCATGTCTAGGTATATTATCCATAATGTCAATGCACAATAAAACTCTTTTTTAGCTCAGATTGTTAACATATGTATAAATATTAAATGATGTGGATGATTTCATTTTTAATTTCCTTGATTATTTAGAATAACCTAGTTCTTGTCATCGAATATGATC
Source organism: Torreya grandis (assembly GCA_037957365.1). NCBI lineage: Eukaryota > Viridiplantae > Streptophyta > Pinopsida > Cupressales > Taxaceae > Torreya > Torreya grandis. The sequence continues at coordinate 500,358 of JARHVA010006515.1, read as the reverse complement.
AATAATATATTGAGCATGTGTTCCTAACCCTTCTCCTATATGTCCCATTTTTTTGTAGATATGTAAACTCAAATCCATATTGATTGTATTTAGTTGATGATGATATTGGAGAAGTATATAAAATCAATGGTTTAAAAGATTTATATTGTTTCACATATAGTTGCATGTGAAGAATGTAGTGACCCTAAGGTTGCATCATCACACATACTTGAATAATTCTTTGTCTAATGGAAATTTGTAAATTTGTACTTGATAAATGAACTTTAGAAATACATGAAGAATATATGGTATTGCATACATTTCAAGAATCCATGGTATTCTTAGTAGTATATTATAATTTATATCATTTTTCATAACTTGGCAAACTATATTTATTGTTCCTGGACCCACTATAATACGTAATATAATTTGAAATAATACTTTCCTTGGGATATTATCAAATTCTCAAATGTTCATAACATAATGAATAAGATAATTAGCTTCTATAACCATTAATTTAAGAAAATATATGTTACAAATATTTAATCTTGATCTATTATCAACCAAAACTATATTGACTACCTTATTGTGAATTCACACTTGAATATATAATAGAATGTGTACACATATTAAATGAGTTGGATGTAAATATTATTGTTCAAATGGTTCTCTCTTATATCCATATTAATTTATTAACAATATAAGATATTTAATGGGGTTCCACATCATTTGGTACCATTATTTCTTTCAATGGCATATTAATGACATCCTTATAGATAGGATTTATTTGAAGTAAATTTAATAGATAAATATTAGCATGGGTATGTTGTAATTGATCCATAATATCATAACACTTGGTTGTATTTGTGGGAGGTGGAGGGGGTTGTTGAAGGTTTGGTATAATGGAAGGGATTATTCATCCCCTTCATGTAGTTATAAACATACACACATTTTGCATATTATAACAATACATTAAAGGATCAGAAGATCATTCATTAAGAATTTCATCATGATTAGATTTGATTCATTTTATTTCATTATTTTTAATAATTTACCTTATTAAGGGAAGATAAAATGTAATAAAAACTAAGATAGATTGATATAATAAATGTTCATATAATGAAGCCATAATTTTGTGGTAAATTGGAAAAAAACCAAATAATCGAAAAAACAAAAATGTAAATCTGACAAGAGAATTTTTTTCCATGTATGGAGATTAGTAAATGCTTGTGAAATATAAGGTAAAAATAAAATGACTTCAGTATCAGATACCAGATCTAAGGTCAAAAGATAATGCTATCAGCGTTAGATATTAGATCCAAGGTCAAAAGAAAATGTTTTCAAGTTAGCTATTAAATCTAAGGTCAAAAGAAATTTCTTTCAATGTCAGATATTAGATCCAACTTTGAGAGAAAGTTATTTTAGTGCTGATTTTAAATTCAAGTTGAAAGAATATTATTTTAGTGTTAGACATTCAAAATTTTATCTAAATTTTGGGATCTTTTAAAAAGAAATGCTCATATAAAAAGAGGGTTCACCAATATATTTTTATCTAAAATTGGATTTAATATGTGAATTAGCTCTAATTTAAATAAATGGAATGGAATATAACAGAATATTTTAAATCAAATAGTGAAAAGAAGAATGATTGTCAAATACTAAATTCAAAAAAGTACAATCGATTGAATAAAGACTAATTATGAAATGAAATAAAAAAAATTAACTATTTATATCTAATATTTAACTATGTTGACTGATAGAAAAAAAAATAGATAAATAGGAGTATACTCTACAAGTGCCTATAAGATGGAATTAAAATTGGAGGTCAAAATTGTTCAATTTGGGTCAAGATCAACTCCCACTTTTGACTTGAACTAATCGATCCTAAATTTTGCAAAAAATAAATAAATTATGTCATGATCACCTGAAAAAACTTGAATTAGGGCTTGTATACATAGATTTTACTTTCAGAAGTGTGATAAATCCTTGCAATTAGTTTCTTTAGGGTTGAAACCCTAATAGGGCTTACAATGACTAAAAAACTATAAATATAAAAAGAATGGAATGCAATGTATAGAGCTAATCCCAATCAAACCATAATGAATATTAATTGTATGTATCAAATACTATGAAGAGGGAAATTAATTACACATATTTCTCCCACTTAGATTTCTTTATGAAACTATGCTATTTTGATTATATGAATGCATTTGGAAATGGATTGAATACTCGACCATGCTTTGATTTGGCTCTAATAAAAAACATATTTGTAACCGGCTAAAAATTACTTCAAATGATTAGAATAAAAATTGGGACTAATAGGTAAGCTTTGCTCAATGTGCAATAATGTAAGTATACCTCTTTATGGAAATTACATAGTGGTAGAATAAGTGACTTAAGTGTGTATATATAACAATCCAAAAGGAGAAAACTTCATGCTACCTATCCTAAAATTATAGATTAAATTGTAATGGGAGGTTAAAATTTTAAAATTGACCATTATAAGAGTAAAAATCAGGATCAACACATAAGGATCAAGATCAACTGACACTATTGACCCAACTGGTCGATCTTGTCCTGTAATGGAAATGTGTGAATTTGGGATTTGTAATGTCAATACAGATGCTTATGGGCATTTTTAAAATGTGTAAAACTTTTTTAGTTGTAATATGGAAATTTATAAAATAAATAGGTCCATACAAGTTCTTTAAATCTGCTGAGGTGTCAAAGTAGGTCTTGATTAAGTGCATAAGTTAATTAAATTGAAATAAGGCTAAAATTGGCATAATAAAGTATTTGTAAATAATGTTGTCCCTTAAAATATACAGTGAAATTAGTGTAATACAATAGATTTTTTTATAATAAACTTCAATATTTTA